>VYZV01016812.1:187349-257152 GCA_013401275.1 Pandion haliaetus | reverse complement strand
TTTTTTTTTTTTTTTTTTTTTTTTACTCTTTAAAAGTTCAATACAAATGTGATATCATAGCTACATTGCTGTAACAAAAACTGGAAAATTTCTGGGTTTAAATGGTGAGAGAAAACAGTAAAAAATTCACGGTGATTGTAGGAGTTGAGATGGAAGTCTTAGATTCTCTATCTCCTTATCTTCAAACCAAATCTCAGTACTTTTCTGGAAGATACAGTTTATCCAGGGAAAGAAGGGGAGTAGACTGAGCTCAGCAGGGAGGTTGTGAGCTGCAGCATCAGTATGTGCTGTGAAGGATGCTGTGAATGTCCCTTCTGCCCTGTGTGAAAGTATCTGAACAGAAAGAACAAGTGATCCTCCCTAATTACGGTGCCAGTTAAAAATAAGTCCCATGAGCCCCTTTTCACTCGGAAGGACATTGGCCAATGTGTGGGTTAAGGACAAGAGAGAGTCAGTTCAGAGATATTTAGAGGGAAATGGAGAGTATCAGAAATTTAATCAATTTGGATGCCTTTGGTTTCTTGGGAGAAAAGAAAGAAGACCCCTCTTCTGTTTCAGCACTCACATTGCTAAACTTAATTTTAAAAGAGGACAAGAACAGAACACTGTGCAGTGGTTCTGAAATCCACATACCGAGCTTAACAAACTTACAAAAGTGCCTTTATAGCTCATTTGCTATAAAATGTGATGTATAGTATTTTAAAATAACGTCTGTTTTCAAATTCGACATGACACAATCTCTCCTCCTTACTTTCAGCTGGTGCCCCATATCAGCACTGAGTACACAATAAAAGAATCAGGATTGTTTAATCCATCCCTTTGAAAACAACAGCAATGTACATCTCTGCCATCTCCTTTGAGTATTTTGCTGTTGTTTTGTATGCTGCTCCTCCTCTGCTTAGCACCAAACAGCACACACTGTGAAGTATACCAAGGATATATTCATTATGCTTGTAGATTGCTGTACTCTGAAGTATTTTAGAACATGTGGTATGGCAAAGCAGCAGCCCAAAGTAGCATTTTTGCCTTTTCCCTCTGCCTCTTAGACTCCCCAATGCCCGCCCACCCACACTTCCCAGTTACCTATTCCATCAGATGAGTGCTGGCCTGGTTTTATTCTCAGTTTTGATAACTGCTTGCAGGATGCATTCAAGTTCAGTGACATTTGGTCTTTTTTGCTCTTTGCTCAGCATGTTTCAGCTAGCTCAACTTAACTGCAGAGAGTTAAGATTTATCAATTTGGTGATTTACATTTTTACATCCTGAGGAAAGTTATAGGGAGGACACAGGCAAAACTCCTGTCTAAACTCTACTTGTAACTTACACTGGGGTTTTTTTTGCATGCTTAGAAGCCGGTCAGCCAAGGCCTAGAACAGGGAGACTGCATAAGAGTGAACAGACTTCACCCTTAAATTTTCTTTCAGATTGTGTATGGGCTTATTGCTTAGTTGTCTTTAGGACTATTGAATGGTTTTGATTTGTACCAGCCTAATTTTCATTATTGGCTTCAGGCTACTTTATGCTTTCTAGTGAACTGCAGTTAAATCAGATTTTGTTACTGTATCAAGTCTTTTTTGTTTGCTTTTTTTTTTTTAATAAAGAAGGCCAAATTAGCAATAATAATTTCCTTTGCCTGCAACCCTGAATGGGCATATATTGAAAAGTACAATGCAGTATTAAAAAAAACCAACCCAGGAGATAAATGAATGGCAGAATAAATAATTTATGCTAATGAAATTACTGCAATTAGTAGTTCCACAATGACCCTTTTAAAAGCCACAGCTGTTAATGTCAGGAAGTGCTGTCACCGCTGACCTTATCATAAGAGAAAGTGACAAATTGAAAATGCAGGGAAGACCAATCCTCAAAGAGGTCTGTTCGGGAACGATTAGTGTTTTCTGAAAACCAGTGTGAATTACAACCAGCTGCTCTCTGGCTCGGCGTGTCTCCCATGCTGGGCCATTTTGTTAAGCTCGATAACAATAGTTATTTTGCCCCATTGAGACAAGTTGTCTCGGGCCACTTCCAGCTCTACCAGAACCCACTTCTTCCCTCACTGATTTACAAATGAAACTGTTGTTAGAGGGCTTTTCAGGGCTGCTGAGTAGAGACCTCTCATAAGGATCATGTGTAAGGAGGTTGTCTTTCGCTAGGAAGAGCTGTACTGCAGGGTGTGTGTGTGTCACAAACAATGAGAAAAGGAGGAAAAGGCTGAAACACGTTTCAGTTGGAAGTGAAGCGCTGCTCAAACCTGCATAAAATGTCCATTCCTGCTGACTAGCCTTGCTTTTACAAACAGGGGTCTTTTTAAGTTGAATTTGTGCTAGCTTTGCCTCAAGTAATGATGTTCTGATTTTTTTTTTTATTTGTAAAGCAATTTATTTCTGCTTTCCCTAAATGCAAATCATTCTTTATTTAGTTTGTTTTAATTTCTGTTTTTGTAATCATAGGTGAAATAAGTATTCTTCTAAACTAGCTTTTAAAAGTCACAAGAAAATAATGAGGTTTCTTACTGAGAAAAATGGCAAGTCTTCCTGCATCAACCTGATTGTAATATTAATGATGTAGGCTTAAAACATTTAACTGCATCAACAGCCACTCGTGAGCAATTTTCCCAAAGTTCCCTAAGCATTATTGACAATGCTTTGGTAAATTATGTGTGACTTTCCTAAGAGTCAGTGTAGCTCATTTAATTCATATTAATTGATTTTTAGGCTTCCCTTGATTAATTGAACTGGGTTCGTCTTGTACAGAATGCAATAAATAATCATTAAAATGAGGGAGATGTGACTCCACAAATTATAAAGTTTTAAGTACGCTAGAAGTCATAGAGGACAAAATGGAAGTTAGTTACAGTGATGGAGTTAAATGGGTTCTCTTAGTATTTCCCTGTTAATTTTGCATGCAGTCCTCTTGCTTAGACCTGTATACGCATATATTCTAATAATATAGGTAGATAGGGTCCTTTAAAATAAAGAAAACTTAATTTTGGCAGTTTCCTATTTTGCCTTTATCCTGGGGAAGTATATTCTTTTTCAAAGTAGTATAGTAGTACCTTGTATTTGCTAGTTCAGTTTTCAAAAAACTTAGAAAAAGGACCTTTGAGCTTTAGTCCTAGAACTGCTTCTTTTCTTGCTGCGAGAGGTGAATAAAGACAGGCATTTTACCTCTGCATTTTGCTCAGAAATACATTACTAAATGACTACCTGGAACTGTTTTAAATATGTCCAGCCTGTTTTGGTTATGATACTGTATGTGAAGAGTTTTCCAGTCTCACGGCTGCATTTTCCTCCCTGTGACGAGGGAGACACCCCATGCAGTGCTGCGTGGCACCCAGCGCAACCCCCTGGGGCCACGGGACTGCTCTGGGGTCCTTTCTGCAGCGTACTGAGATTTGCTTGGAGCTGGAGGTATGCTTTGTGGTTTGATGCCTGGGTGGCATGTAGGGAAGAGTGTCGACTGTCACAGCTCAGAGTGGCTCTGAACTCCATTAAGTCGTAACTACTTTTCTGGATAAATACCCCTTGAAACTGATAGAAGATCTCTTCAGCATAGAAACGTTGCTGATTTTTCTGACGTTTTATGGTATGTAGAGACTCAGCTTTCAGAAGTGTTCCACAGTGATCTAATCCTGCCCTCATGTTAGTTTATCACTGACTCTGACAAGCACAGAGGAGCAGGGACTTGTACAACTTCAGAAATCTAAATCATGGAGTCCAGTTCTGTTCAATCTGAAGTTAATGGCATAAATGCACTTCACTCTGAATAGGAATTTTATGATATATGAGGTATGTGGGTATCAGCGTGATCAGAGTAACCACTCTGTTGTATTTCTTTAACCGATACAGGATTTTCCTTAAACAGGATTTCCAGAGCCGAAATAGAAAATCCATATAGCATTAACTCTGTATATAGCAATATAGTGACTGATTTAATCTCTGTTTCTAGCTTTTAGGAGTATTTATTAAAAAAATAAATGAAAGTATATTGAAGCACTGAGCTTCTGAGGTGATGAAGACTTAATGAATGCCAGTGCAGAATTAATTAATTTATATGTAAAAAAGTTGGGGGAGGCTCGTTTTGCTTTAATGTTTTTTATATGCTGACCAAATTATGTTTAGGGTAGACTGAAGAATAGATTTGTGAATGAGCTGTCCTTAGAACCTTAACTTTTTCTGACTCTATATAGATATACTTAATTTTGGAAACATTTCTTTGCTCCTGTGCTTACATTTGTTCTTGTTCCTTGGGTATGTTCAGCCACTCATTCAGGACTCCATTTGTGATTTCATGGCTTATGCCCACACCAATGTGAATATGCTAAGTGCCAAATACAATCATAAGGAGAGGCAATACGATTGCACCACTCCGAAGACTTTTCTGGAGCAAATCATGCTTTCTAAGATCCTTCCAGAGAAGAAAAAAAAGGTGTTGGGACACATGGAGCACCTGGTGAATGGCATGAAGAAGCTGAAGGCAGCAGCTTTTCAGGTAAACTGTGAAAGTCACAACCTCTTCTTTCATTCTTCATAAATAATCTTGGGTTTACTGTGAATAAAACAAAGTTGTCACAACACCTGTTCATTAGACTGATTAGTTGTGGGGTGGAATTCTTGTGTTTCATTGGAATTACCTGATTTTGGAAACTAGGGTGGTTTTTTTTCTTCCTGTAGAAGCTCTTTGAGCTCTTTAGTTGTCTTTGGAAAGAGGGATCCATCCATCTGAGCAAGGACAAAGTCTGGAGGGAAGGGGACTGTAGTGGTGCCACAGTAAAAGGGTGGGAGGGGAAGCAAATGCCACAGTAAAAGCCAAACTATGGAGAGAGAAGATGCAGTTCTGTACATGGGGATTTTGTGCATGGCCAGTGACCTGCTGAGGGGGTAATGAAAGCAGGAGGAACAAGCGTGGAGCTTTTAAAAATAAAAAAGTCTGCATGTTTTTATAAAAATCTGCAAATGCTTAGTTGCAGTCTTTGCGTAATGTGGCATCTTGGTGCCACAGCATGGAATTAACAGGATCTGGCTGGCTTCTTCCTGCTTTGCCAGCTGAAGACCTGCAAAAATAAATGGTCAACAGAAAAGGGTGACTACTTTTTTAAAGTCTATTTTGAATAAGGTATCCCATGCTAATACATTATTAAAACGCTCCTTTCCTCTGAATTCTAATTTGGCGACGACCAAAAGGTAATTTGACAATTTCAAGTGCTGCATGCTGTGCTAGCGGACAGAGCCACAGCTCTTATCTAGCCAGGTGCTTGAACACTGAGTCATTTTTATCCTGCACTCCAGAGCTCTACACAAGAATATCAAATGCAGCACTGCTTAGTTTTTTCAGAAAGAAAAAGACATAAAATCAGCTGAAATAAATTGAAAAGTAAAGCGAGTGGAGAGACTTGGGGTCTTTAAAGTCATCTATTACAACTCAGTATGACAGCTTTGTCTTCTCGTTTCAAAATGGTCATATTTTGAAAAGGTAGATTTTGTAGGTCTTACAAGATTTCAGGAGCCCACCAAAGAAGAGCCCTCTAGATCGTCCATGTAATGAAAGTTCAAGCCCTCTGATATTTGTCTTCCTCTTTGTCTTATCACTCCTACCCAGATCAGGTTAACAAGAGCTCCCTCTGGTTAAAATATAGCCTTTTGCCATGAATAGCTGCTAGATAAAATGCTTGGAGGGATCGGGGGAAAAAAATAAAAAAACCCAGGTACTTGAAACAATTCCTTTATATGTGCAAAGATATTGTCGCTGGATATTTTTATATGGGTTCCTTGCTTGGCAGGCAATAAATTGCTATTTCAGCAAACTAACAGGTAGTCTTTGTTCATCAGTCTCGGAGTCTGTTTTAACCTTCCAGCAAACCTCTGCTGGGATTATCTGCTCAGGGTGATTACTAAGCATTTTCCATAATGTCCTTTTACATTTGCATCTTTGCTAGGTGCTGCAGCTGGGCCTTGTGGCACCGCTGAGACACCTGGTTACAAACATAACCTCAGCAGCTGGACAGACATCTGAGCATCTCAGGGGAGCTGCGGGGTCGCTAGTGGGAGCAGTTAGGCTGTTCTTATTAAATTCTATATGTCAACAAAATTCTGTGAGCTACAAACAAGGAGCTGTCAAATGGAAACAAAATAAAAAAGGAAAAGACAACACTTTTAGTACTGAGACCCACGAAACAAGAATTTTGTTTTCAGTTCAGCTTTTTGGGGCTCGTGTGGTATAATCTTTCCAGAATTGTACCTAATGACCCTTGCTCCCAAATAACGCCTTACCTTTTGCCCTGTAGGTAGAAGATCTAAAATACAAACTTGCTTCTCAAGAGGCAGAACTGCAACTGAGAACTCAAGATGCTGAAGCTTTGATTGCTAAGACAGGGTTTCAGACTGAGAAAGTGAGCCAAGAAAAGGCCATTGCAGATGCAGAGGAGCAAAAGGTCAGTCTAATTCCCCCATTTAGTGCTGTTGAGCTATATTTAGCACAAACTAAACCTTTTTAGGTGAACAGTCTTGAACAACTTCCTCTCCAGGGAGCATAAAGTCTAAAGAATTATTATACTTACACATGTAACAGCATTTCACACCATGATTACCACTTGACCTTTCTTTACATTATGCTTTTTCCCAACCTTTTAGCTGTTTTAATGAGATGAAAGAACAATAAATACTGAGCTCATTCAAGCATTTAATGGATGTGGATCTTGAGAATCAGACCTATTTTTAATACAGTAAAGGTCAGAGAGTCGTCTCTGAGCACTTCAGATTTCTAAAGGCTTTGAGGCTCTAGGTAAATCGAACAACTCAATTGATACAGAAGTTAATTCCAATATCTCACAAGTTGCAAACCTTGAATTTTAAGATTATAATAGCATACGTAATAATATGTGTCATCAGTGTTGAATCTTATTTGCTCTCAGTTCAGCCTATTCACATTAGTTATCAACATCCATGTTGGAAACATAGAAGTTTACATGCATTAGTCCTCACCACAGAACAAATAGAAATGCATAATTTCATCTAGACTCTAAAATTTTCATCTACTGTTACATGCACAGTTTTTGAAATAAACCACTAGCGGTATGGAATGCTGTAAACTGAAGTTCCTCTGCCTTTAAAGTCCAAAGGGCTCATTTAACTCTAGCTACAAAATCTGATGTAGGTTGTGTCATTTATCAATACTGCAAAGAGTATTTTTCTAATTGACTGATAATAGTTGTTAATGCTTGATTTTGAGCTATGGAAACTTCAAGTTGCCAAGAACTTTGTAAACAGTTTCAGATACTGATCAACAGGGAAGACTATACTTTCTGAGCAGTCAAAATGGTCTTTCATTCTCTTCTGGTTTGTTTCTTAAAGACTTAGTATTATTATTAGGTGATATTTAATACTTTTCTAATTACCTTGTGTCTCATCCTGATTTTATTGAGAGAGAAATGATATTTGACACCAACATAAATGAAGACTGGGTTGGGACCTTTACATTTGTCTGGATTATGCTAATTATGGACTTCGGCCTTTTGCTGATCCATATCTTACCTAGGACTTAAAAATTGCTACGAAGGTTAAAGTCCAAATAGTGCAATTAATTAAACTTGTACAAATTGGATTCAACAGCTCAACATCCTACCAACCACTTTTCAGTGGTGCTTTTCCTGTATTGGTTCTATATGCTTCTGACGGATTTGGATGTTCAAAATACACCCTTAACACAATTCTAATTGCTTCATTAAGTAACTAGGTGAAACACACAGAGTGATTATCATGGGATAATCACATCTTTGGGCTACTTTGTTTAAGGGATGAAGTTCAGTACATGACACTAATGATCACCATACTTCCCTGTTCATTGCTTTATTGCGCTTCTGAAATGTTTTCATTAGAAATGAAAGTGTCATTTTGTGCTACATTAATCTAAAACTGTTCCATAGGGCTGTTGATGATTTCTAAATATTAATCTTCCATAATTTCAGTTACAAAAATAATTAGAAAATGAGAATACATATTCCAGCTAAATAATTTGTGAATACTCTTCATAATTGATTAAAATTTGTCACCCTTTAAAAAATTATTTTGGCTTTCCTGTTCTATAGGTTTCAGACTGGAGTTCCTAAGGGGTTTTTTTGAGTTTTACAACATTAAGCCAGTAAATACCTAGGAGGTATTGCCTTAGAGTGAAGCATTACTTCAGAAAAGGTGAAGAGTGGAAGCTGCTTTAGTTCACTCATCAGAAAAAGTGAGGTCAGTCTGGATGCCCCATAAATGTGGCAGAGCTACATATCTGTATAGTAATCAACAGGGGTCTGACTATGAATGTGGCACTACTAAGCTTTTAAAATAGTGGGCAGTAACACTGCGTCATTTTACTGGCCATTTTTGTGCTCTGAATGATGCCAGCCAGAGTGGTCTACAGATGAAGATGAATATGCCATTGCATTTTCAAATGGGACCTACCCCCTCAAAGGAAGAAAACATGCAGAGGATGGCATAGGTATATGGGTGATAGTGACACTAGTTTAGGATTAGGAGCAAAGATGGATCCAGACTGACCAGCTTTTTTGATTTACTGCCCTCAGCTGAAGTGCATTCTTTATTTACGTGGTATATTTGAGCCCCTCTATTCATGGTCTGATTGCTAAGAGCACACTGCTTTCAGCTTTTCTAACAATTTAGCCATCACTGAAGAGCTCTATACCATAGAAGTCTTTGATGTGAAGGGGGCTAAACATCTGGAGATGGGGGTGAAAAGCTCCTTCATCTCTTTGTGAGGGAAGCAGATTTGAGAAATACTGTCCTAACACTTACCTGCAACCTGCTCTGTTTCCTTTTTCCTCCCTTAAAAAAAATTATCTTGTCCCATATTTTCTTCAGGCATCAGCAAGCAAAGAATAACTAAGCATAAGAAAAAAAGAGAGACAGAACTATAATGCAGCTTGTGTGACTTAAATTAGCTGGGTTTTTTTAATGGAAAATATTGTTAGAAGCACTATGTACTGTAAATGTAATACTTGTTCACCTGGTTACATCCTTAAAAACTTTTAGCAGAAGGAGCATTTGGCTGTGCTAAACTTTTCACTTCAAATTAATTTCAGTAACGTGTTTCAAACCATGTTAGAGAAAATAAAAAAAACAAGTGAAAGTGCAACTTGTATATGCAGTATTTAATTTAAAAAACTTGTCGTAGCTAAGATGCAAACCAATAAACATTGGGAATTTCATCCTAAAAGCTGCATCACAAGAGTTGGGGGAAATATTTAGCTTTTAGTAACTTGTTATTTGTAGTGCAATGGATATTGATTTTTAATCTTTGCTATTTCCGTGGACAGTGTGTCCCATGTAATAAGTGTATACAGGAAGGTGCCCCGCACAATTGTAAAAACACGTTTTGTAAGGATATTAAATTCTTATAGAGGCCTGTTACTACCAATGCATAGTGCTTGATCCAAGTATTAACATCTTGATCACTGTAATATCCTCTTTCTCTGTAATTAGACTCTGTTTAAGCAAGACCTGACAGGAAATGAGCCTGTGAGATGAGCATGAGGTACAAGGATAAAGATGAACCAAATATAAGTAATTTCAGCCCCTAGGCAATGTATCCTTAAAAATGTGTATGATAATCTTCTAAATACGCAATTGCAGGTGATACAGAACACCCTCCAGGGTTACTCTACCAGATGAATTTGCACCAAGGAAATCATAATCGGCTTTTAAACAGGTAATTAAATCATTGCAGAAAGTTGTGGAGATGCTCAGATTTCACTTAAAACTGATGCTAGCTGCTGTAAAGTCACTGATCTAAGCTACTCTTAAGCCAAAGTAAGTGTTTTGACAAATCTGCATGGATTGGTATCTGTTTAATTTCCAAACCTGAAATTAAGTAAGTGCAGTGTTTTCATATAGGTTATTTCCTTTTCTCCTGGTCTCTCCCTTGTTGAGGCCTATGGTTTCAGACCTGGAGCTGAGGAATTAAAAGAAAAAGGCAAATTTTCCAGGAGATGGAGGCTGGTTTGACAAATCTGATATATTTACCTATGCCCCAAAAATGCAGTGAATGTTTTACTAGTTAGGGAAACCCCAAGTGCGTCGCTAGAACTGACCATTGTTCCTTGGTATTTTCTCTGATTTTCTAAAAGGAAGCCCTTTAAAGGGGGAAAAATGGGGGAGTGAGGGGAAAAATGGTCACGGCTCTCAAAGTCTTAGTGAAAAGTCTTTACTTTCTCTCTGCCATACATCTCTTGTTTAGCTCCAGCTTCTGCATTTGAACATAGATCACGATATGTTTGCAGCCTACCTACTGAAATGGCATAAGCTATTGAGTTCTCCCCTGTGTTCAATAACTCCTTAGAAGTAACAGACTGCCCTATTATTCCCCAGGTTTCTGTACAGGTAATTTACCTGGTCTCCTATCCTGCATTACTAAATCTCTCACGTTTGCATCCTACAGAGTCCTCAACACAGGAGTCCTAAATTTTTGTATCTCACGCAGTGATCTCCAGGTTTCTGTTGGCAACCAGAAGTATTCACAATCTGATGTGTCTTCACAGCTTACAGGCTCCTCTTTTCAAAAGCATCCATACAGATAGGTGGTATTTCACATCCATACAGACATGCTTGATCACAGTCTGGTAGACATCTACTGGTACATCTACTAGAAGGACAGTCTTCATACTAGCAATTTTTCAGCAAGAGATATTAAAAGAAAAAATACATACATAAATATGTATTACACTTCTTACAGCTGTTCCTTTCTTTTATGTCCTTAGATGGCAAAGAAAGCATTACTTGCAATATCTTGTGTTGTCGTCTCCTATGCAAGAAAGAAATTGGGCATCACACAAGATCTGTTAATCCAGCACCCATTTGAAAAATGTATGTCGTTTATTATAGTCTCACGGAAATGAGCAGAAATTGTATAAAGCTGTCGCATAGTCATCTCACAATATTGTGGTGGTAGTGTGCTGCCCTTCATTACCCTGAAGGAGAGGAGGCTGTGCTAAACAATAGTTAGTTAATTAACCTGAGAAGTTTAGTCTTACAAACACTGAACTGGTGTTTGAGAGACCCATATTCCTTTCACCACCAACCTGGTGAGTGCTACCAAAATTGTGTGGAATATTTTCTTTAGTAAAGGAAGGGTAAAACATTTTTTTTCATCAGGTTAACTGCACGTATATTTAGTATGATAATAAGAATAAGGCAAAGTTGTTGAGGCCAGAATCAGAGCAGCCTGTGAAGAAGTGAATTAGAAAAATGAGTATTTCAAATAGAAAACATTTTTAGCAGATAAAGCATCAGTACCTGTTCCTTACTTTTCAGCTTGCAAAACTGAGCAGTGGAGGATGATGGAGAATATCTAGTTGTTATAATAACCCGGATAAAGATTCTTTGTGATGATACAGACATTTGTCCTTAAGTATAAACAAAAACTGTTTCTGGCATGCCAATCCAAAGCTATTCTGTTTCTTATTCATCTCTTTTAGTCTCAGTGTGTTTTCTCCACAAAGAGGGTAGTCAGCAGGCTTCCGCCTCCTATCTCACACTATTGTCCTTAGAAGGGCAGAGTGACGTGCAGGGATGCTTCATGATTCAGAGCAGTGGGGAAGAAAGGAACTTCATATACCAAATTTTCTCTCTGGAGCAATGAGAATAAATGTGATCTAGCTACCCAGAGGTTAAACTACTGCTTTAGTAGAAATAACAGATACAATATAAGGTCATAAGTCACTGAGAAGCCTGTTAACTTCTAATGATTGTAGATAGCTGATTTGCCAGCACATCCCTCTGTCTCCAGCTCATTATCACATTATCCTCACTACATATAAGGCTTCACTCCTGAGCAGCTGCATGTGCTAGCTAACGTACTGCATATAGGAGCTTTACCAAAGCGAGCAGTGGCTGCTTTATGGAAGTCCTGGGACTGCAAAACTCAGCTGTCATTGAGGGTCTGGCCCACCAGCTCTTAGAATCATAGAATGGTTTGGGTCAGAAGGGACCTCGAAAGATCATCTAGTCCAACCCTGCTGCAATGAATAGGGACATCTTCAACTAGAACAGGTTGCTCAGAGCCCCATCCAACCTGCCCTTGAATGTTTCCAGGGATGGGCATCTACCACCTCTCTGGGCAACCTGTTCCAGTGTTTCACCACCCTCATCATAAAAAATTTCTTCCTTATATCTAGTCCGAATCTGCCTTCTTTTAGTTTAAAACCACTACCCCTTGTCCTGTCACTACAGGCCCTACTGAAAAGTTTGTCCCCATCTTTCTTCTAAGCTCCCTTTAAGTATTGAAAGGCTGCAATAAGGTCTCCCTGGAGCCTTCTCTTCTCCAGGCTGAATAACTCCAACTCTCTCAGCCTTTCCTCACAGGAGAGGTGCTCCATCCCTCTGATCATTTTTCAGCCCTCCTCTGGACCCACTCTGACAAGTCCATGTCTTTTCTGTGCTGAGGACTTCGGACCTTGACAGAGTACTCCAGGTGGGGTCTCACCAGAGCAGAGTAGAGGGGCAGAATCACCTCCCTTAACCTGCTGGCCATGCTTCTTTTGATGCAGCCCAGGATATGGTTGGCTTTCTGGGCTGCAAGCATACATTGCCAGCTCCAGTCCAGTTTTTTGTCCACCAGTACCCCCAAGTCCTTCTCTGCCAGGGTGTGCTCAATCCCTTCATCCCCCAGCCTGCATTGATACTGGGAGTTGCCCCGAGCCAGGTGCAGAACCTTGTACTTGGCCCTCTTGAACCTCCCGAGGTTCACATGGGCCCGCTTCTCAAGCTTGTCCAGGTCTCTCTGGTTGGCATCTCATCCCTCAGATGTCAGCCACACCACTCGGCTTGGTGTTGTCTGCAAATTTGCTGAGGGTGCACTTGATCCCACTGTATATGTTATTGATTAAGATACTAACACTACTGGTCCTAATATGGATCCCTGAGGGACACCACTTGTAACTGATCTCCATCCGGACACTGAGCCTGTTGACCATTACTCTCTGGATGTGACCATCCAGCCAATTCCTTATCCCCTGAACAGTCCACCCATCAAATCCATACCTCTCCAATTTAGAGAGAAGGATGTTGGGGGGGGACCGAGTCAAAGGTTTTACAGAAATCCAGATAGATGACATCTGCAGCTCTTCCCTTGTCCACTGACGTAGTTACTCCGTCATAGAAGACAACTAGGTTGGTCAGGCAAGACTTGCCCTTGGTGAAGCCATGCTGGCTGTCTTGAATCACCTCCTTGTTCTCCATGTGCCTTAGCAGAGCTCCTAGGAGGATCTGTTCCATGACCTTCCCAGGCACAGAGGTGAGGCTGACTCTTCTGCAGTATGGTGGTGTAAACAGGAGATGTTAATTCTCACCATGCAGAACAGAGGGTGTCTAGAGCCAAGCACAAACTTGCTTGAGTGTCAGAGTTGTAGAGGGTTTTTTTGATGCATAACATAAAATAATGGGTTTCAAAATCTGTTTGTGTATACAGGTATTACATTGCAAGTGTGAGTGCTTAAGCAGCTCTGATATGATTTACAGCCTTAATTTTCAATATAAATCTTAAGATTCATTGCTTTAATATGTAGCAGCAATCCAAGAAGTATATCTGAGACAGAAAGGAAGTGAGGATGAGCTGTTGAAAGATGAACCTGCTCTTGTTGCTGCTGCAGCAGCCTTAGACACACTTAGTAAGGTAAAGATCATACAGTTTGATTTCTGCAAAAAAAAAATTGTTCATTGTTGAAGTAGTTCAAGGCTGTTAAATGGTCATTCCAGTGCCAAGCTGCCAAGCACAAATTTCTATCTTCTCTGGGCAGTATGCTTCAGAGCAACAGGTTGGCAACTGCTGTACCTGACCTGGCGTTACACTTCCCATCTCCCTGCTTGACCAAGTTGCACTTAGGATTGCAGAGAAGAGAAGGGCTGTGATCATGAGTATTTTCACCACATAAAATAGTAATAGTCTTTGAAGAGCTGAGAGTTGTACACTGGTAATCAGAAAGCTTCTGTGGAACAAACCCACTATTGTTGCACAATTCTGTACCAGCTCCTTTGATCTTCTTTTTTCAGGTTAATCTTACAGAACTGAAAGCCTTCACGAACGCACCAATGGCTGTAATCAATGTTATTGCTGCAGTGATGGTTTTACTGGCATATAAAGGGAAAGTGCCCAAAGACTGAAGCTGGAAAGCCGCAAAAGTCTTCATGGGAAAGGTAATGATCAATGGGACATCATATAATATCTGAGATGAGAGAGGAAAAGAATATTTAAAAACAAGAGCCAGAGAAAAAGAAACTAAATTGCAACTTCATTTTCTTACAGTTTGAGTTTAGGGGGAATAACACATGACCTTGCATTGTTCCTTTTCGTGTACCTTTTTATGATGAACTCAAGCCAGCCTAAGCACCACAGGGATTTATTAATTGCAAAAATAGAAGAAAAGTCAAAGGGAGAGCATTTCCTGATATTTATGTCATCTCTGCCAAATTCCTCAAGTGAATCATAAAATCACAAAATGTGGTTGTGAAGGTGAATACTTCAGGGTTTTGGCAGAAATAATATATTTTCTTTGTACTGCATAATGTTTCCAAACCAGTAAGCTAGCACAAGATTTCAGTTTTACGTTTGTGATGAAAGTAGGAGTTAGCTTCTGATTCTCTGAAATGGAAAAGGATTGATGCACTGGAACTTCTCTTCTTGCAGGTTGATGACTTCTTACGAGCTTTAATCAACTACGATAAGGAGCATATTCCTCAGAATTGTCTGAAAGTTGTCAAGGGACATTACCTGAAGTATCCAGATTTCAACCCAAATTATGTTCATAAAAAAATCCTTTGCAGCAGCTGGTCTCTGTGCCATCAATATAGTAAAATTTACTGAGGTAGGTGTATATATATATCTCAGTTCCTCTCTTGACTAGCCCTGATTGGGGGGAATTTCTGTTATTGAAGTTTTTTTATTATTTTGGCAAGCTTAGCTTCATGCTCTGCGGAGAATATGACAGCAGCCACAGGTAAAGTGGGAGGTATTCAGTGCTTAACAGTATGTACACATGTATTTATTTTTAGTAGAATGTGGTAAAAAAGATGTAGCTGTCCAAGACTTTTTCAGTTGTCATTATGATGCAACAGTTGGGAAATATTTTTCTCCAGATGTACATGTTTCACTTGAAACGTCCATCTGAGTCTGGCTGTCTGGAGTGTAAGACAGATCTTATCACTTACAAGTCCCTTGAGCACCTGGCAGCAGGATTCCTCCATTCATCCTAGTATTGTAGCATGTTATCATTTAATTACAAAATAATAAAACACTAATCAATTTTAGTTGAAATCTACTGAAGCTTAATGCCTGTCTGATTTCCACCTGTATTCTAAAACCATGAAAGTGATACATACAAATTAACTTTAGCTGGAGAGTAGACCCACTAAGGATGCATTCAGTTCTGCTTAAGATATCCTTATATAGACTGTAATCTAATCTCCTGTAGTGTTGAGGTCAATGATGAAAGAAATCTCCACATCTCACTGTTGTCTAGAAGGATGGTACTAAAGCAAATATATGTAATGAGAGACTATGAGGATTATCTGAAAGTCTTTCATCAGGAGACACTTGTAATTTTTGTAATGAATGTGAGACCAACTTGTCTAATGTACCTATGTTGTATATCTTTTTCAAGGGGTCTTGTGAGGTAAGAGTCAAAATATGCGTTGGCCCAGGCAAATGCTGAATTAGCAGCAGCTACAGAAAAACTAAACGCCATCAGGAAAAAGCTTCTTGTAAGTACTGCTTGATTAATGAGCATTATTCTCTAATATTTTGAGCCCACTTAATTTTGTTAGTTTGGTTTTACCTATTTGTTTCATTTTATTAATTTATTTTATTTGCATTGATTTTATTACTTCCTAGTTCAAGTATTAAAGATATGTTTTCATTAGTAATTATCACTGTTTTCCCCACAAACCTACTGAAGAACATTCCATAGTTTGGGTGGTAGCACATGAAGCTGTTTATCAGAAATGACTGAATTTCCTCAAAGCCATCTAGGCACGTTATAACCAACAGATTAGTAAACTGAAATGAGTGTTGATATAAATAACTGGTTGTGATTTTTACAAGGAATATATGCCAAGTGTTTTATTGAGCAATGACTTATTGGAATGTAGGAATGACTTCCAGAAAGGACTTTGGGAGGTCATGCTCATCTGTGTTTATATTTGTCACTAAACATGTCATAAAAATTACATCAAACCTCCTTTGATTTTTGAAAGACCTCCAAACACATATAGACATACATGCACATAGAAGTGGAAACTTTGGTTCGTCTTTTACTGACAGATGTCTTCTGAGTTAATGATTGAATCAAAGACCACATTTACCACCAAGTACCTGTTGAACTTTTGAGAGGGATTACTTGTTGTTTATTAAGTATTCATTCAATGGAGCAACTGCAACACAAAGTGCTCTTGAAACAGACAAAGACATCTCATGGTACCTTGTGAAATGGCGGGTGGAAGGAGTTTCTCTGCTGCAAGCTACTTACCCTTAGTTAGCAAATAAGTCTTCAAATGGTTAAAAAAATAGGGCACTAATTAGGTTTACAAGGGTGTGACTTGGCTTAAGACTTCTTTCATTGGTAATATTTAGATCTGAAATCTCACAACTTAAGATACCAAGCAATAAATGAAGGCTGAACAAATCTGTAATATGGGGATTATTCTCACTGTTTTCTCTTAACTATTTAAGAGAATGAGCAAGATTCACTTTTATTGAAACTCTTAGAAAACTGTGAATTATGGTATCTGAGAATTTCATTCTTTATTTCATCAATTTTCTGTTTTTCCTCCTGCTATTTTAGTATCTGGGTTTTTTTTCTTGTTCTGAAGGNCTGCCTCCCACCCCAAAAATCCCATCAGCTGCTACAGCATGTATTTTGCCTCCACATGATACAGCCTTAGCTTTGTGACTTTGGAGTTGCTCATTCAGATCAAAGTGCATCTGCCCTAGTGAAGCTTGTATTTATACTAAAAGGTAGCTTTACTGAAGAATCATGGTTTTTATTTCACACATCTATACTGATGTACGTTTATTAAGTGCAAGTACTTTTTTGGGGAAAAAAAAAACCTTTTAATTTTTTTTTTTTAATGCACAGCAATCACTCCTGAAGCTCTTGGAATCTTTTATTATTTTAACATGTTCCTCAGAGAAGAGCACTATTGAATCTCTGTTCCTTGCCTGCCAGTATCTCAGAGAACCTTTTCCTGGTTTAGGTGATCTTGCAGTTCAGTAAGCCTTCAGCTTTGAATCTTGTTCTGTCTTTTTATGTTTATTTACTTCCCCTTTCATTTCTTCATGAATTTTTCTGGAGGTGGTTAGCAGCAGTTCTTCCCTCAGCTATGCTTAGTTCCTAGTAGGAAGAATTCTGCACCACAGACAAAGTTGCAGTTTCCTCTGCAGTTAGCTGTTTCCTGTATTAGGCCAACAGTTGTCACATTGTCATTCAATATGAATATTTTTCCTAACCACTTTATAAAATCCATACTGCATGTTCAACCGGGCTTCCTTTTATAAGGTGGGAGGATACAGTTAAAAATACTATTTTTATAACTGATTCGTACCATAGCTGATCAACCTGATGAACTTGTTTAAGGAGCTGTAGCTGTAATTTTTGATTCTCCAGTAGGTATTACTCATAGCAATAATAAGCTCCAGAGCTCACGAGGTTGTTGAATGGAGAACATTATAGCTGGTGAAATTCACTGTTGATAAATGCAAAATAATACATATTGGAATGAAAAATTTGAACTTTTTGTGAATACTTCTTGATTATTGTTTGTTCATTAGTAGCTTAGGGAAGAAGACCTGGGGCTGATTGTGTATAGTTCAAAGAAAACTTTGAAGTTAGCCTTGTTTTGAGCTGAGAGTTGGACTGGGTGACCTCCAAAGCTCCTTCTAGCCTATATCTCATGATTCCAAAATAAAGCAGAAATTTGGTTCATCCAGTAATATTTTACAAGATGAAGAACTTCAAAAGAAGAATAGAAAAGAAATACCTCTCTATTCAGTGTAGGTATTATATATGCTAAAATGTATTTGTAACACTTGAGAGTGTTATAATGATATAGTAAAAACTGCTGCACACAACTCACTCAGGAAAACTTGCTTTTGGCAACTGAGCTGTAACAGTCCAGAAATTTGAAGATGTCAAAAGGGATTCAATTTTTATATATAAAGAAACTTGAAAAATTTATGTACTTCCATACTTCATGTCTTAATCCATCATTTAATTACTCAGGAATATTGGTAGAATTTTATTTTGAAGGCATATTATTCCTCTTGGACACTCCTGTGCCTGCTTCTCATGATCCACATGTTGCATGTCATCTCACAGGAAGAATGTACAGTCACCATTTTTAAGTATTCTGCTATGCAACCTCCAAATATTTCACTTCAAAAGCTTCAGTTACAGTGCAATTCTTTGCACAGGCCAATGGAAAATGTTGTTCATTCAAATGTCTTGCAAATTCCAGCTAGCAATAGGATTCTCATCTAATTTGTCATGCTTTTTTCCATATGTGAGGTGATTGAAGTTACTTATTTCCACGACCTACTTACCTATATACATGCTGTATCTAAATGGGTTATACTGTGCGTAAACTTACGTACACTTGGACTAACATTGATTTATGTACCTATTGTACTCATAGAAAGGACAGGCATGAGAGGAAATGGCCTCAAGTTGTGGCAGGGGAGGTTTAGATTGGGTATTAGGAAAAATTTCTTTACTGAAAGGGTTGTCAGGCATTGGAACAGGCTGCCCAGGGAAGTGGTGGAGCCACCATCCCTGGAGGTATTCAAAGAGCACATAGACAAGGCACTTCAGGATGTGGTTTAGGGGGCATGGTTGATGGTTGGACTTGATGATCTTAAAGGTCTTTTCCAACCCAAACGATTCTATGATTCTAAAGGAAATAATGTAATTTCTTATTCATTGAGAGGATTTAAAATTTTATTTAAAGAAAAAATTTAAAAGTGATTGAAGTAACCTAGTTTTAATTACATGTTTAACTTAAGTCTTATCTCATAGCTGTGTGGCAGACTGGAAATTATCAAAGTGTCTATAAAAGTGCAGTACATAACATGAAGACGTGTGTATAAAAGCCATCGATAGTTTCCCCAGGACTGGCAACTAGGAGGAAAAAAAAAAAAGCTGCAAGTTAACATGCACCAGGGCTTCAAATAGTCTAGGAACTTTAGAAGGAAATTTAAGTTTCCAGAATTATAACAAGTTGGGGATGTGATACCCACTTTACAAGATGTTAATCCAAGAAGTTTCAACTTTAGAAAACTGGCTGAGAGATGTATTTTCTTTGATTGTTAGTGCCCATTTTCCTACCTGTGAAATGTTAGAGGATGATAAGAGGCTGAATTCATTAGTAAGGTTCAGTAGGTGGAATGAGCTCTGTAGATTGGTGGTTACAGAACAGAATCCTTTCCTGTCTTTGTACTTTTGCTTTTCAACAGAATTGACACTCAGTAATTCCAGGAAATCCACCACTTTTCTTGTTTGTTTTTTTTAAGCATAGTTACAGCTGGCATTTCACAGAGTCTCCACTTAGCTTTCTGGGCTCAGCCTTTTTCTGCACCTAAACATGCACAACATGGTTAACAGTGAACAACTTTGTAGATTTTCATCCCTATTCAATGATCCTGAACTGCATTGTTCAATTGTACATTTAAAATCAGCTTGACTTCCTCAGCTGGAAACTTGTATCCATCCACATATTGAAGTACATGATGTTTAACGTGACATCCCATGGGGAGGACTGTTATGTACAGCAGTAGCATTAACCAGGATTAGCTGATTAAAAGACACAAATTCAGAGTGAAACGTTTACTTTTTGCTGGCATCCATTTTTAGAGTTAGAATGAAGTTCTGTACAATTATTCACCAGTTGTCTTCCACTTTTCCAGAGAGTTTTACATCCAGCCAAGTTTCATTAGCTCCAGTTTTCCAACCATGGTAAATTCTCAATCTGCTTCATTTAATGTTTGCATTCAGTATTTTGTAATGTGCACCCCTGCCCTATGCAACCTGTTCCAGGTGGCACATGTCAGACCTTTTAAAGGTATGATTCACTGTGTAAGGGAGTCTGTGAAACAGGTATAAAGAGAAGGCAAACTTGTATTTCTCCTGGAAAAAAATGAACAATTCAGGCACTCCTCAGTGACAACTACCTAGATTTTATTTACCTTAGCTGCTGATAAACCTCTGTACCCCATCAGGCTGTAGAAAGCTCTTATTCCTTACTTGAATTGTATGCATGCATAGTCCGTAAAAACAAGAATTCCTCTAATGCTGAAGGAAGGTCACTCTCAATATATGGACATTCTTCTCTCTCTCTATCTGGGCTGCCTGCTGACTGTATCCAGTCTGCAAGAAGTTTTCACCTATCAGTCGTCCTCTGAAGAGCCAAATTTCTTATAAGCTTGCACAAGGCCAGTATGAAGAGCCCACAAGAAGAAAGTACTCTACCAGTGCAAATTAATCTGAATCTGTGTGAAATTAAGCAGTACAGAAGAGAGAGATATTTTTTTTTTATGTCATTTATGAATGCTAGCCTTTCAGTAGTCCTCTCCATTCTGGAGCTAAACAAATTCAGTAAGAGCAATGAAGCAATTAGTCTTCTATCTAGTCTTTTCTAAATGCCTTTAAAGTGGCAGTAATGTTTTTCTTATCATTATCCAGGCATCAATCCACACATTCAGTTGCCCCCCCATTCTTCAGTTCATTTCTTGCCCTTTTCCCTTCTGGTCATTTCTTTGCCTGTCTCTTTTCCCATCTTCCTCTATCCAATTTTCTGAAGAATAGTCTTGAAGGCAGAGTATCTGTTGTTAGTGATCTCTGCTCCTGAACGCATGGATGTTCTGTGCTCCCTGACTCATAATTCAACTTCTTTCTGTTGGCAAAGAGAGAGAGGAGAGTTGTACATATTTTTCAAATGGAAGTTTTTGTGGCCAGCAATTCTCAGTGACAGTAATTGGTGCACCTGTTAGTAATCAATAGTACATATTCAGTCTAGACAGCACAGTTAAACTAACTTCCTTTCATTTTTAGTGGCTTCCAGAATATATCTTTAAATGAGAAATGATGAGGGGATCGAGTGCACCCTCAGTAAGTTTGCAGATGACACCAAGCTGGGCAGGAGCGTTGATCTGCTCAAGGGTAGGAAGGCTCTACAGAGGGATCTGGACAGGCTGGATCGATGGGCTGAGGCCAATTGTATGAGGTTCAACAAAGCCAAGTGCTGGGTCCTGCACTTGGGTCACAACAACCCCATGCAGTGCTACAGGCTTGGGGAAGAGTGGCTGGAAAGCTGCTTGGTGGAAAAGGACCTGGGGGTGCTGGTTGACAGTTGGCTGAATATGAGACAGCAGTGTGCCCAGGTGGCCAAGACCACCAACGCCATCCTGGCCTGTATCAGAATTAGTGTGGCCAGCAGGAGCAGGGAAGCGATCGTCCCCCTGTACTCAGCACTGGTGAGGCTGCACCTCAAATCCTGTGTTCAGTTTTGGGCCCCTCACTACAGGAAAGACATTGAGGTGCTAGAGCGTGTCCAGAGAAGGGCAAGGAAGCTGGTGAGGGGTCATGAGCACAAGTCCGATGAGGAGCAGCTGAGGGAACTGGGGTTGTTTAGCCTGGAGAAAAGGAGGCTGAGGGGAGACCTTATCGCTCTCCACAACTACGTGAAAGGAGGTTGTAGTGAGGTGGGTGTCAGTCTCTTTTCCCAAGTAGCAAGCAATAGAACAAGAGGAAATGGCCTCAAGTTGCGGCAGGGGAGGTTTAGATTGGATATTGGGAAAAATTTCTTCACCAAAAGGGTTGTCAAGCATTGAAACAGGCTGCCCAGGGAAGTGGTGGAGGTATTTAAAAGACGTGTAGATGTGGTGCTTAGAGACATGGTTTAGTGGTGGACTTGGCAGTGTTAGGCTGATGGTTGGACTTGATGATCTTAAAGGTCTTTCCCAACCTAAATGATTCTATGACTCTATAGGCAATATTGTAATGAATATTGTTACAGTAATTTTTTTTAATGTCAAATATATACAGACTGGTACTAATACTAATACAGAATGTCTTTTTAAACATTTACAATGTTTTGAAGATGATTAAAAAAAATACTTTGTGGATGGTGATGCCTACTGATCCTTTCTTGCGTGGTAAAGTTTTAATATATGAACACACACATTTGTCCATCCAGTCAAACAATTGCTATATATTTACAGTAAATGGAAAGCAGGTTATGAAATCGAAAAAAGGATTGTTTCTTCACAAAAAAATTATTTTTTAAATATTTTGTGTGAAATTAAATCAGATTCCTATCCTTAAAGAGACTGCAGTTATCTACTAAAAATATTTTTGAAAATTATGATTTTATGTTCACATCTATATATTACAATAAGTATGCCTATAATATGCAAAAAAAAACCAAAAAAAGAAGAAAAGGTAGTATGTTTATTAGTGTAAAGGCTAAAAAGTTGGGCCAAGTTCATCCTTTTGGCAGATATGGTACAATTTGTATTATTTATCATTACAATCATTATTATTAACATATGAGAGCACTTAAATACAGTGAAAATACACTTTGTGCCTGAAAAGGATTATACAAGGGCACAGTCCAGCAGGCTTGCTATGGAGAGTAATGGTTCTCTGCTGTGATTTGTGGAGCGTAGTTCCCTGTCACTAACTTTCTCAATAACAGGCATTTTTAAAACACTTGATTTATCCCACAGAATTTAGAGCACTGGGGTATAAAATGCAATATGTAATCCTGCTGTTGCTAGACTTATACTTTATTTATGTTCTATCCTAAGAAAGAATGACAAAAGGGGGAATGGCATGTTTTGTAGTGACAACTTTCCTATTCAAAAGTCATGAGATAGGAAGCACTCTGATAAAGGAGACTATTATGTACCAAAAATAACCCCACAGAGAGGTTGGGGCATTCCTTACTGTTTGTATTGCAGCAGAAGAATGTTCTTGCCATCTTTACTACCTGAGCCTTTGATGGATGAATGTATTTGAACTATGATCAGATCTATGTTATCATGCAGGCAAACTTGAGATGGCTAGAAATAAGTCTCCCTTGGAAAAAAAAGAGAGTAGAGAACTGTTTCTCTGTTCATTCTTCTTATGCCTTGCATGCTAGACTGATGAAATTTTACTTATAGCCCATCTCTGTGAGATGCCCTTATTGAGCGGAAGCCCTCATTAATCTCTCAATTTAAGATCCATCACCATTAAAAAGTGGATTGGCTGCCTCATTATCCCCAAGAAATCAAGCCAACCTTCTTTATTAAGCTCTAAGTTGTAATTTCATCTTTCCCATTTGCCAATTCATTTCTTATTTTTAATTTACATATTATTTTTACATTTCCTGATTGCACAAAACCAATTCAAGCACTAAACTTGGCAGATGACATCTAAATCTTTGATCCTGCAAAACCACCGAGCTTTTGTGGAGGTATGTACTCCTTGCTTCTGTTGTGGTTCTTCCATTAAAGCTGACATAGGAAAATTTTGTTCTAAAGTGGAACTCACTGTTGTTAGTTCCGTAGTTACTCTGGAGAAACAAAAGAGTTTCAGGCAACTTGCCTGCTGTAACCTCTGTTGTCTTGCCTTGTCTTTTCATTTTTACAAAATGGTCTTGCAAGCCCTGTTCTTGTATTCAACTTTTGCCTCACCTGATTATTTGTAAAAATAGCACTTTTTAAGGTGTTAACCTCTTAGCTTTTATCACTCAACTATCTGATTTTTTTA
The DNA here is from genome assembly GCA_013401275.1 of Pandion haliaetus. Classification (NCBI taxonomy): domain Eukaryota; kingdom Metazoa; phylum Chordata; class Aves; order Accipitriformes; family Pandionidae; genus Pandion; species Pandion haliaetus. Next base: position 233,358 of record VYZV01016812.1, on the reverse strand, counting down.
AAACCTTTCTTTTCATTAGTTCTTCTTAGTTTGCTGAGGTGGAAAGGATTCTTTTTTTTCTGATAGAGTGGGGAAAAATGTGTTTTTCTTCCTGATGAAAGGGAAAACAGATAAATGCATTGCGGGTAGCTTTCCTCTTTTTGCTTCTTTTNCAGGGTGTTGTATCTTCAACAACAATAACAAGCTAGTTCCTCAGCCAAGCGTCTTTCAGCTGCTTTAGTTAAGTAGTCATTAACAGAAACAATTTCACCTTATTTTATCTAAAAATCCCATGTCATCCTAGCTGTTCTGTTAAGAGAATTTGGAAAAAATACTGCAGCTCAGCAAATTACCAGTTATATGGCAGGAGTGATGGAGACTGATGAAAATAAAGGGCCTGAGCAGTCTAAGAGAGGGAATTTGCAGGGGCTCACTGGGGGTGGGCAGTGGCTGCTACTGAGTTGAGGTACATTTAGTATGAAATCCCCAAAAGCAGAGAGAGTGCGTGTTCCTGCCTTTTGAGCAGAGTGCATAAAAGTGTGGTTAAAGATCTTTGGTGAAGGCGTGGATCAGCACGCAGGAGATCTATTTGTTTTCTGCCACTAGCAAAACCATCCTGTCTGCCCAAGAGCAAATTGCTGGATCTTCTTCTGCCACCAGGCTCATACACGAAATGAAAATAATAATTCTGTTCTTGCATTTTTGTTCTCTGTTACAATTTTAAATGCTCCAGAATGCATAGAACGTAGTTACAACGTCCTAGGATGTTTGTTACTGAATCTAGCACAAGAAATTTGCACTTCTTTCTTGGGACCTCCAGATCTGGCTATTGTAATACAGGCCATTGTCATCAAGGAGAAACATTTCTCCTCTTATTATCTCCAAGTGCCTGATCGCCGCCATTTAAATGGATATTTGGTAAGGGTTTCTAATGATTTTTTTTTTTTTTTTCTAAATTGTTGTTAGTTAGCATACTTTATGTTGTGCCAGGAGACGTAGAAAGAACGTAGAATATAACAAAACCTTTCCTTTAAAGTTTGTATCAGTCAGACTTAAAGGTACTGTCTAGAATTATTGTCATTAAGATATATTATTAAAAAAAAAAAAACTTAAAAACAATGAAACAGAAAAAAGCCAGCAAACCTTAAGCTGTAATATTTACCTGTTCCTTTTCTGAATAGGTTCTGAATAGCAATCTGCATAAGCTCACAGCTTCACTCAAGAAAGCAGTTGCAGAGCAAGTCTCACATCAAGATGATATGAACCAAACAAAACTATTGAGCTGGCCAACAAGTTGGTCAAGGGACTTAAGGTAAGAAGATTTTGCCTGAATGTTCATCCTAGTTTGAGTTTTGAAATATTTGAAATGTTTTGTTGAGCATGAGGTTAAACTTAAATTTTTGAGGATTGCATGGGGAAAAATGGCTGAAGGGGACAGGTGACAAGACGACCCTTCTTAGAAATCATTTAAATGAAGAAAAAAAAACAACAAACCCACAAATAAACCCATAATAAAATCCTGGGAAGTAAAATGTGCTGCACCACAACTGCATTTCCTACGAGTCATATATTGCTGAGCTACTGATACCGGCATGATTGCTAGAGAGAAGTCTTGATAACTAAGTTACCACATTTACACACAACTGTGAACGCATTGTGACAGCCTGGGCAGCCTCTAGTTAATGAGCAGAAAGACTGAATAATCCTCTAGGTCAGGATGGAGTCACCCTGCATCTGCCCCCGTTGCACTTTGGTGCTTTCCACTTATTTGCAATCTAATCAGATATTTGCTGTTTGCTTTTGTTTTTTTTCCTTTTGCAGAAACTATTAATTTTTAAATAAGAATGAATTGTATTTATGTTAAAATTACATATATTTCACTGTGGTTATTAGCTTTATTTGCAGACAAACATCATTAAAGCTAACACGTGCCTTTTAATGGTCAGTAAACATTCAAGTCAGCCACAGCGTTGCTGTTCAGTCTTTCCTAGGTCTTTACAGAAATTGTCTCAATCATCAGCTAGAATTTTAACCATTCCTTTTTGACAAATAAGTGTAAATAACAGTAAATATAAAGTACAAAGAATATTTACACTATTATGTGAGTTCCCAAGGCAGTCTGAATAAATATTTTAAGTTGGATTTCATAAAACCCCTGTGACCTTGCTTTCTAAGATGAGAAAGTGAATACTTTTGTTTCTGCAAATCTCTCAGCAGAGGCTGGCAATCAAGATTAAATCAGTTTGGAAAAAAAATGTTGTAAGAGTATAGAACTAATCAAAAAGAAAAACCAGTGCAATTAAAGCAGATCCATTTTTGACACCTGATTCTGAAATTTATATGCCTAGAAACGTAAAATAGGTAAATAATCCTTCCTTTCGTAGAAAAACAGTGATGTCAATGTTACTATGTGCATATGAAAATTTTTATTTGCCCCAAGACACCTGAGACAGTCACCGTTGGCCTGACCCTGCAGACCTCCAAAACCTTTGGAAGCTCTGTGGAAGTAAATGGCTTTTGCCCATAGGTAGTCTCCAAGTCTTGGATTTGAAGGTTTATACATAGTTAAAAGAAGTTTTCCTCCAAGATTTGAGTTCTTATTAGTGATCTTATTGTGTAAGTTAAGGAAGAAAATATTTGAAAGGATTAATTGAGAACGTCAAATCTTTTCCTCTGAGAATAAATTCTTTTTGACTAGAACAGGAGACAGTTAACTTCTGAGAAGCATCAAGACTGATGATTTTGTCTATATAGCATTGACCTGGAAGCTCAAGCATTCAGACTAATAAATCAGGCAATTTATATTTAATCATTAACTAACTCCCGAGCTGAACAGCTGTTCAAAATTAGAAATGGGTCACCCCGGCCAGGATGACATTACAGGCAATCTATAATGCATTAGAATAAAATTATAGTGATTTTTAACTGTCTGGAAATTTATTACACTGCATGTTCCAACTCTTAAACCCTTGTTAGCCAATGTCACTAGTGATTTATGGTACTTGGGTAGTATGGTAAAATTACTGAAGATTTAAATAGACAATCATTCTATGTTTAGTAAATCTTCAAATTTCAAAGCTACTTTGGAGAATGAGCTGGGTGCTCTTTATTGTTTATGACTTACCAGTCAGTGACAACAAGAGGAGAGAATGGATAAATCGAAAAGCCCTCTTGTAAATTAATGGATTTATTGTCTTGTTGCCTTCAGCTGATGGTTTAAAGAAGAATCCAATTACTTCTGTAGGCAAAAATGGATGTCTAAAATACTTCAAAACAAAACTGCTACATTACAAAGATTGCTGTTAGTGTTTTCAGCAGGAATAGTCCTTTAGTTGTCATTTGTTGGGCATCTCTTATGAATGTAACGGGGGTTTAGGAGGCCTTCCCACACTGAGTTCCTGCGTTTACATTGTGAAACAGTAAATCACAGTACTTTGATTAAAGATACTTCCATTTTCTTAGTGGATATTTTATATTCCTATTTTATAACAAAAGAGTTTGAGTCTTCTGTTATCATAGAATTCTGTGTCTGTCTTTGCAGCACAGGATGTTTAACCATTTCAGTAAATATTTCTGATTTTTTTGAAAAATATAGATGGCAAATACTTGATGAATATAAAATTTAAAAATTGTTTCGTTACTTTGATTTTGTACACATAGAAATTTATTTTTAAAATGAGTGAGTTGTTATTTGATTTTCTACATTTTAAGGCTTTCACGAATGAGCCCATCTAAGAGTAATCTTTTAAGCTTTCAAGCAGCTAGCACCAGCAAAATGCAAGCATTTTACATGAAATTATTTGAAATATGGAGGATACTTTCTATTCAGTGATTTTCATTGATTTTTATTACATCATGTAAAGGACTGGAAAAATATGTTTTGATTACTGTTATTGCTCTGAAAAATGAATGTATGGACAGTGGGTAAAGAACAGTCCTTATAAGTTCTTTAACAGCACGCTTTCCTTCTTTCATGCTGGCCCTTTCTTTGCTTCAGTCCCTCTGCTAATTGTAGAATTATTTCCTGAGGTTTCCCTGATGCAACTGAACAAACTGAAACAACTTCTATTTTATCTTGACTATTTCAAACAGTGCAAACAAGGCAGAAAGATTGTGGCTGTCTATTCCAATTTTACATCTAGAATTTCATCAGTTTGAAGATTACTCTAATGGATGATCAATTTTTACCTTCCTTTTCCATGCTGAAACTATTTGAGCATACATTCATGCATACGTTCATTCTTTTGCTGGGAATTGTGTACACAGAACAATCAAAGTATAATGTGCCAAATACCGCTAGTTTGGTTTTCACACCATGTCATAAATTCCAATTGAAAAGATAATGATTTGATCCATATCTTAAACATTAACTTCTGTAAAGAAGTGTGCTGGTTTTGGCTGGGGTGGAGCTAATTTTCTTCACAGTAGCTGGTATGGGGCTATGTTTTGGATTTGTGCTGGAAACAGTGTTGATAAAACAGGGATGTTTTCCTTATTGCTGAGCAGAGCTTACACAGAGCCAAGGCCTTTTCTGCTTCTCACCCCACCCCACCCTACCAGCGAGGAGGCTGGGGGTGCACAAGAAGTTGGAAGGGGACCCGGCTGGGACAGCTAACCCCAACTGACTAAAGGGATATCCCAGACCATATGACATTGTGCTCAGCATATAAAGCTGGGGGAAGAAGGAGGAAGTGGGGAGGATGTTTGGAGTGAGGTGTTTGTCTTCCCAAGGAACTGCTCCGTGTGATGGAGCCCTGCTTTCCTGGAGATGGCTGAACACCTGCCTGCCGATGGGAAGTGGAAATGAGTTCCTTGTTTTGCTTTGCTTGTGCATGCAGCTTTTGCTTTACCTATTAAACTGTCTCAACCCACGAGTTTTCTCACTTTTACTCTTCTGATTTTCTCCCTCATCCCACTGTGGTGGAGTGAGCGAGGGGCTGCAGGGTGCGTAGTTGCCAGCTGGGGTTAAACCACAGCAAGAAGATACTTTCATTTCTCTGAAATTCTTTAGTCACCAATTCAACTTTTTAAATAGACAGTGGGCTGTCTTTACAACATAAAGATCTTGGAATAAAATAACATCTTTCCCTATAGCTACTAGTAAGAAATCATCAATATCTGAGATGGTTCCTGACTATTCATCAAAAATATCCCAGGGTAAGTGTGGTTAAGATGAACTCTGCAAAGTGCACAAGGGATTCCAGAAATTGGGGTGCTCTGGGCAGGGGAATGAAGAAAACAATTTCTAGAGTTAAACTTTGACAGAATCACTGAGGCTGAAAGGAACCTTCTAAGATCATCTAGTCCACCCCCACTCCTCAAACTGGGTTGGTTAGACCAGATTACCCGGGACCATGTACAGTTGGGTTTTGAATATCTCGCAGGATGGAAACTCCACAACCTCTCAGGGAAACCTGTGTGTTTGACCACCGTCATCTTCCCTTCTGTCGAAATTCCAAATCATTACAGCTCTTAACTCAGTAAAATTTCTGTAGCTAGTAGTAAAACAAGCCAGACAAATAAGAGGAAGAAAGCCTGTAACTCTTCTGCCTTGCCTCTTCCCTTGGAAAAAAGCATGAGAAAAAAGTAGAAGTCACACTTTTGTTGAGGCTGAAACAGCTTTTTCTCCTTCCTTCTTTTTTTTAGACAGGCGAAGGACATAGAAAGCTTGATGAAGAGCTCCATCCTATTTTTTTCAGCTTCAGAGGCTTCAAATCAACACCAGAGAGTATGGATTTTTTCCAGCCTTGCAGTCTTAGGAAGTGTATCTCTTGCTGACAGAGTACCTTTCCTGTTGTACTTTTGCGTGCTTCTGGTTTTTAATGTGGAGGTTAAACATTCTGTCACTTCCAAGTTGTTCAAGAGAGAACATTTTCTAATTTTGCTTTGCAGTCTGAAAATATGCATTGAAGCTAGTCTGTTGAAAACCTCAAAGCACAAAAGAAAACTTTATGCAGTGGTCTTGTTAACAGCAGCATTTGTGTCTTTGGACCCTTCACAAAACAGTACCACCAGGAACTGATGGAACACTTCTGGATTTCTTTTCTAAAGTCACAAAAGGTAAAATTTACTGTACAAAATGGGAGTCTCCAGTGAAGAGTCTGTTTTGTTAAAGTTGTTGTCCTTCAAAAATTTGAAGTACAGATCTGTATCTAAAAGTGGCTCTTTGCAGGAATTTGTTTTCCAGTATATACATATTTATGCGTATATATATATATGCACACATACACACACATGTACTTTCCTCAGTTTACACACACATTTTGAGAGGAATGGGAGAGAGAGGTTAAGTTCTCTTTGGCAAAAGAAAATCCCTTCTCTTTCCAATTCTTAATGCCAAATTCTGTCCTTTGTGTTACCTGTGTAACAGCAAATGCTATGAATAATGATTCCAGAGCTGTATAGAGACCTATTCTGCTTAGCTTTTCAGCTCCAGGAAGAGCATGTAGTTATGATAATCCCCATTTCTCTGTACACAGAGGAAACAGTGATAGTACTCAATAAATGTATAGAGGCTTTAACCCTTAGAGTTGTCTCTGCAAATCTTTCTCCATCCTTCCTTGTGAAGGTTTGGACTGTTCCTTTCTCCCTTACTGCTGAAAATGTTCCTCGCTTCTTCCTACTTGTTTGCTATTTCTCATGTGCCACAAATCACAGCGTTATATCACGATTAATGTAGTTTATTCTCTGAAATATGTGACATCTGGAACTCTTACCCCGTTTTAAATCAGAAAGCTAAGGCACAGCAGGCGAGCTGAGTTGCCTGAGGATACTCCGGAAACACAGTTAAAGCCAAATCCAAGCTTCCCAAGGTCAGCATTCAGAACTGTGGGGGCATCTTTTTGTAGATATTTGCTTTGTGTGAGAGTTTAATGGTCACTAATTTGTGTGGAGCTTAGTTTTGCCTGGAACGTCTCCCTGTCCTTTTCTATCAAAAATTTGTCTGCAGATAAAGTTCTTTCTCAAAAACCTCCTTCTACCTTGCAGCCTAATGCTGACAGGTAGAAAAAATTACCCCTGTGTTTTTGTTTTCAGTAGTGGGACCCTACTATGTCATTATTAACTCTTAAGAGTCCTCTGAAAGGGATTGAACATTTTTATATATCAAAATAATCCATGCTGTAACTTTTTACTTTTTAAGATGCTTTCACTGAACAGCAGTGAGATAAAATACATTTCAGTTTTGATTGTTTTCCTGCAAGTGGAGACATGTAGAAAAGAGGAGAGAAATGCATTTGGGAAGTGATGTTAAAAATAGACGTTAATTAATAGTTCTCTTTAGAAGGAACAATAAACAGTTCTATGTTATGAAGCATCAGCTTTGTGCAGATACAGAGACAATAGCTGTATCTATTTATTAAAGTATTTTCCTTGCATTGTGTGAAAATTTGTATTAGAAACCCTGATAATACCCCAATGCTAGTGTTCTCCACAAGGAAGTATTTCAGCTCATGGAAATGATTGTATTGCTTGCCTTACAGTCCAGAGATAAAACAAATCATATTTTCAGTCTTCTGGTATATTTAGATAAATGTGTTACACACGCAAGATAAATATGTTGCATGCTTGCAGAGGGGAGTATATGTCTGTTGGTCCTTTTGTGCTTGTATTTTCAGCAAGTTCATCAAAAGTTAAATGTCTTTTGGGCTCTGTGACTAGAATCAGGGGTTAGAAAATTTTAAGGTGGTATGTATTTTGTAATAATATGGTAACTATGACATTGTGCCACAGAAACTGCACTAGAGGTATGGTGCAATTCTTATTAATAATAGTGCAGATTTGGCTCAACTTAAGTATACGTAATGATTTTCTTTATAAATAACCACCAGATTCACATGCTTTTTTATTTCAGTGTGCACTTTTAAAAGAATCTCCAGTCTACAAGCCAGCACTAAGGACTATACATGCCTAGGGAGGAGGAAAATTTTGATGGAAGAGTTTTTAAAACACTTTTGAATGGGGTAGAAGATAGTTCAGACTAAATACTGATGATGCTGTGCTTTCCTTTAATTTATGGGTTTAGAATTCAATCCACAAATCACAAATAAGGAAGCCTGGGATAACATCATGAAGGAATTGGTGGGGGTTTGCCATTTGCTTCAGTAAGGAAAAATTTAATTCCAAGCATCCGGTATAGATCTTTTATGCTTCCACTAGCCACTGTTTTTTCCCAAATAACTTAGCTATTCACTCTCTCTTACTTTGTTGTGGTGCGTTAGGCATTTCCCTTCCCACCCATACCCGTTTGGTCAGCACTGATTTCAGATGTTCCGTTTCTTTTTTATTTCATCTCCTTGTAAATGCCTGCAACAAGATAGTATCTAGCAAGTACGGCTGTCTGACGGCTGCTCCAGTGTACGTGGAGATCGCAGCTTCCTTCTTAGTGAACAGGCACTCCCACAGGAGCGGTGCCACAGCTGGTGCCATGCAGGGAGCTCCAGGGCTGTCTCTGCCCCCAGAGACAGTCCCCTTCTCTGGCTTTTGAGCTTGTTAACACATAGATGAACTATATTAAGAAGATACCACGGGAATCCTGGCTTTATAATTTTTGTGTGGATAAATACTGATTTATACACGAGAAATGCCTGCTCAAGGGCATACATGATCATTGAATTTGCAATATCAGAATCTGTAAACACTGAAGTTCGTAATATATAGTGGTTTTTTAACTTTATAGAACTATAAATATTTTTATAAATATATTTATTTTTATAGATATTATAAACTGCTGCTCATCACATTTCCTAGTATATTCTTTTGCGTCTGAAACTCCACAGGGCTCCTCCTTATTTTTCTGCCGAGAAATCTTTAATTTATATCAGCCCAGTTACCTTGTGCATTGCACTGAGTCATGTCTTGCTGCTTGGTAACCTCGCTGGATGATTATATTCCACTCTGATTCAAAGGTTCCTGTTCCTGTGACGGAGAGCCTGGACCCGATTGCCACGTTGACGGATGATGCTACAATTGCGGCATGGAGTAACGAGGGACTGCACAGTGATAGGATGTCAACAGAAAATGCCACTATTCTAACAAACTGCGAGCGCTGGCCTCTGATGATAGATCCCCAGCAACAGGGAATTAAATGGATAAAGAATAAATATGGAGCTGACCTTAAAGTCATATGTCTAGGACAGAAAGGGTATGTGCATGCTGAAGAATTGGCTTTCACATTTACTGCCCTCTGGTTCCCCTAATTTTTGTAAGGGATTGGTGTTTGTTGGAATGCACTTACTTGAAGACTTGAAATATTACAACACTGCTGCTTATTTATCCATAGCATCATTTTCCATTTAAAATGGTGCTTGAGAGGGGACCTTTTTTATGCCGTTTTCAAGTGTTGAGGAGGAAATAAAGCAGAAGTTGAGGTGCACTTCTTGTGAGGGGCAAATCACTTTTTCAATAGGTAAGGTACAAAGCCTGATGATATGACCTTACTTTTACTGTACAGTTTAGTCAGCAGAACACAGCACGTGCACCTTACAGAGGGAAAGGTTCAATCCAGGGTACGGCATTCAAGGCAAAAGCCAATATCAGGTCCTGGTAAACAAACTTGTTTTTAATTCTCATTGCTATTACTGAATTATACGTAAGTTGATAGCACTTTCATGTAATTGATCCATTCGTATCTTTTCTCATGTTTACTTTGATTTAGGGAGACAACTAGGTAAGATTTAACTGCTCCATTTCAAAGGGCTATCTGAGTTTATTTTACTGAATTCCAGATATAACACACAATTACACAGCACAGTAAATGGTTACAGTAATGCCTCATTTTTTGAAGTGTTAATCATTCAACCTATCTGCTTCTCTGAATAAGCTCTTTTCCCCCACCTGCCCTGATTTTTTAAAATTCTTTTTCCAAACCTCACAAATAATTATGATTTTTCATTCATAACCTCTAGTACCCTTCTGTATGAAGCTGCATTGTCTGCTTACTTATTCTTCCACTGTTACCTACTCTTCTCAGTGCCTGTTGAAACAGAGTTCTCCCAAGTCATTCAGATTCTAACCCTTCAAGAAAGTGTTTGTAATTTATATGAGGATTTACCAAAAGCTATAATACAAAAACATAAAATCAAAAAATACAACAATAACTAAAAGGTAAATGTGCTCCCCCAACTTCTCTATGCCAATTCCAATGTGTTCAGTGTGGGGCTCTATCCTCATATTTGCTTGTAAGAAAACCCCCAGCAATATATTTTTTTGTTAATATGAAGACTAGCAAGAGCATAGGTAGAAAGATGTTGAACTCAAAACTGTCGAGCTCTTAACCATTGGGAAATTCTTTGTGAACAGTTTTGCATGGTTTAACCATGCTCTTTTAGAAAAAAATCTGCAGTTCTGTTATATAAAGGAAATCTTTCTATAACCAGCATTTATCTAATATTTAAGCTGGTTTTTTTTTTTTTTTATTTTTCATGTTAAGTTTTCTGAAGACCATTGAAAGAGTTTTGGCTTGTGTAGAGACTGCACTAATTGAAAACATGGGTGAATCTTGATCCCATACTTGATCATCTGCTTGGAAGACATAGAGTTAAAAACGGAAAGTAAGTATACTTGAGGAATCAGAATTTTTTTCATGACAGCTGGATCTATATTGCTTTGCTTGCAACATTTTGCTTACTACTTCGTAACCCTTCATTAAATTATTTATTTCTTTTTAAAATGCAATGGCTAAAAACTGGTGATGAGTGGATTTTAAAATGTTAGTATCTTCACCTGAGTAGACAACAAAATTCTCTTCAATTTGCAAATTAGACTCAAAATACAATACAGACATGCATTTGAGTTTCTCAATCCAAAGTGAAAATCTTTGCTTTTTTTTACTTCAAAAATGGAACAAAACAAGGAGGAGCATATTTTATAATTTGGCTCAAAAGAAAAGAAAATATTTCATTTCCATGTTAGGCATCTATAGCAAAAGGAAAAGCATTGGAAATGACAGACTAGATTTGGATGTAATAATATAGTGTTTTCCAGCTGCAATATCTGCTTAAGAAAACCATGCCTCCACTTTGCAGTGTGTTGCCATAACTGTTTGTTGAGCCACCCCATGAAACAAATCAATGAACTGGTATAAAAAGGAAAAGAAAAAAAAAATTAGAAAAAAAAAAAAAGAAAAAAAAAAAAAAATTAAAAAAAAAAAAAAAGTAAAAAAAAAGTAAGGCTGAGGAAAGACTGATATGGTACAACATGTGCAGAAATAAGCAAGCCAGAGGTGGGGACTTTTTACATCGGTATTGCTGCCAAGCGTCCTGTGCATCAAACCAGTCCAGGTGATTGAATATTCAGAAATCCATCGAGGCAGATGTAGCGGTGGTGTTACTGTCTCTTCAGTTTTAGCCAGAAACCTAGCCTGCTAGCACCAGAACTCATATGCCCCGTTTCTCATGTGAGTGCTCCAAATACCCAAGTACAGGGACTGTTCTGATCTCTCCTTCCCAATGAAAGGGCTACAGCTCTGACAGCCGTGTGAGCTCCACTCCAGAGGTCTGTAGCTGGACATTTGAGTGGGAGATTCAAATTCGAATGGGGTAAGGCAAGGCTGAGTTAACGTGTTTTCCCTGTTCTGACCCTGCAGTGGCAGGAGTGGTGGATGGTACGAGGGTAACCTTATGTTCTGTCCTTTTGTGGGCGATGTCTACAAATCTCATCCTTCATTCCCATGCTCCCTTTTTCCTTAGATTTTGGAGAATTGTTGTCAAATTTTGAAAATACCATCAAAAATCTTTCCTAAGGTCTAATTAAGATACCTTTAGATACACATTTTCAGGATGATAGTAGGAAAAATAAAGGAGCTTATACTTGGTGCAAGAGAATTTGAGTCTGTAATTTCTTCCATCACTCTTCATGAAAACTTCCAACGTGATTGTTGAGTCTTCAATGCAGTTGTCAGCCTAAAGAATAATGTTGATTTGCACTTGCATGAGAGTAAACTTGGTAAACCTCATTAAATATTTCATCTGATGAACTGAAATGCCATGTCATTGTCTCTGCTCAAATGTGAATTTATTTTTAAGCCTGAAAGTTTTTCTTTTTTCTGTTGCTGTTTCCAAACAACCCATTAACGAGCTAGATTTTTCATGTTGAAGAATATGATATTTATTCTGATAAAAAGCCAGAGATACCCCTGAAGTGTTTCTGGATGGGTCTCAAATGTTGCTCAGAGTGTTTAGAGTGCTTGCACAGTTTCAGATTGTTAAAAGAAAAAATATGAAAGAAAGGTTAAATAAAAATGGTATCTAGTTTTGAACAGATTACCCAAGATTTTTCTCCCTCCTCCCCCCAACCCCCCAGCCCCCATATTTCAGGCACTGGTGCCTGCACAGTAAATCTAAGCAATACACAACAGCTCAAATCTCCTTGCATACATGAAGCTCCTGGAAGATGTACTCTTGCCCTGCATTGTGAGATCTTGAAATGATTCCTTTGTTACATTTTTCTATAGCAGTATTCAAAGCGCTTCAGAGTAAGACCGTATAGCTTGCTTTTTAGAATCTGTAGTGAAGAAACTCTACTGAAAATTAGAATTATACTGATCTAAAACAGAGATCACAAATTGCACAGGCTAACAAGTCTTTAATGCATGAGACAGAAGGAGGTAGAACAATAGAAAAGTTGGATTGAAAAGAACAAGGGTCGCAGAAATACAGTTTTGTATTTACTTAGCAAAGGCTTCCATGTAGCACAACAGAGCTGTACACACAGACACAAACACAAATGTATGAAGCTATTCAAATATAGGTTCTTCTGGTGAATATTTTAAGTGGCGTTACATGACCTACCATTCTGTGGCTCACCGAAGACGCAGCAGGTCTCCTTTGTGGGGCACTGGTAATATATATACCCCTTTATTACCGAATAAGCAGAGTTTTCCTCATTCTGGATTCATTTCTGTTATTTGTTTATTTTAGTAGTTCTGTCAGGCACTTTGGATTTTTTTTTCCTGATAAAGAAAGACTAGAAAGGTATTTTTGATAAATATGGTGCAGTCCAGCAGTTGAAGTTCATTAATAATTGGAATGTTGCAGAGTATGAAGTAATGAATACTAATTACTCCTTTCATGTCTGACAGCACCCTGTGGACCAATACATCAGCCCAGACTTTAATTTGGTTCTAGTAATGGTTTCATCAATAGTACATTAATTCTGTGTTTGAAAAGATATACAGTTGAACCTGACCCACACAGTAGATACCACTGTCATAAAATGGCCACATACTGACAACAACTGGATAATTACAAGTAATTAAATCCACTGAGCTTCAGACAATCCTAATTTTAAGTAAAATATATCTTATCATATCAATCGACAGAAAGCATAGCAAGGGAGACTTATCAACTTGTACTCCTTCCAAAGCAAATTTACTAGCCTGCGTGTTAGAGAACTTGCTGATCTGTGAAGCAGCTTCATAAAAGTATCTCTCCCCTTCCCTGTTTACCAGGATTGTTCTTGTGTTGGACTCTTGGATATTCTGTAACACCAGCTTCTGGTATTGTTTCTGAATGAAGCCTGCAAATGAAATTCTCAGCTTTAGAGAATTTCACATATATGTACAAATTTACATTTTTCTCAAAACGTGGGTGATTATAGGGTGAACTACAGGTACTTGTTGTCTCTGAAAATCAGACTTCTTAAGTGCCTTAGTGTATATTTAGAAAACTTAACAAGTTTTAGGTGTTCAAGTTTGGACATCTTTTTAATTTTAATTTTGGAGCTGCTAACCTGCCTAGTAGGTCTTAATAAACTTTAGACTGTGACCTTATGTTCAAAATTGCTTTAAAATGCTAAGATTTTTATTAAAATATTTTAGGATATTTGCTTTAAGAGGAGGGAGAAAAGACAAAAGACAATAAAATAATTTAAAAAAAAAATATTGGTTGTAGTACATAGCTTTATGTAAGCATGAAAGGCACAAGAAAAAGTAAGTAAAATTTAGGTGGAACTTATTAGTAATGTATACAAAAATTGTTAAAAATGCACATACTTACATTTTCTGAAGCAAATAAATCAAGGCATAAAAGTAACCAGGTGCCAATTCTATACAATGTTGGGGTATGGCCCTCGCCTGCTGTAAGAGGCCTGATGCCATTGAATAGGTTTCATATGGATAGGCTTGAATATTTGACTTTTATCTGTGTTTCCCATCCTATCTCCCCAGCACCGCTGTTCTGGAGATCACTGGATATGAGCATTAACTGTAATAGATCAGTGTCATTTTGACTCATAGGAGATAAGATAAAGTAATAAATTCATTGTTCATAAGGCCCCTATTTGCATTCACATGAGTTGTTACACCTGCTCAAATCGTTTGCACATTCACAAAGTGGTGGTCATGTCTCTTCAGTTGCAAGATTAGGTTATTACAAGATTCTTCAAGATGTCTTGAAATTTGATTTATGTGCAAATGTAGCTTGTGTGGACAAGTTTCCATACTTATGAGACACAACTATTATTCATGAAACAGCAAGACAATTCACTCAGTTTCTCCACTGGGAGAAGCTTTCCTTGCCTCGAATGTCTCGCCAGCTGTGCAACTTTAAGGCAGTGTTTTACCCACTGAACTAGTTTGACCAACTTGCACAGTTTGCCTACTGAGACTGCCTAGTAACAGCTCCATTCTGCTCTTGTTTTCACCTGATTTATTCAATTTCATTCTCTACATTACTCATTGGAGTTTGCAAGTCAGTTCCAGAAGCTTTTAATTTTAAGCAGCAGGAACCGAAAGAAGGCTCCTTTGGAAAATGTGTTTATCCCTCTTGCTTCACACTGAAAAATATTGTTTCCTTTTCCTTTCCTGTCCAAGAATTTATCACTTCTTCTCATTCTTGCTGAGCTGATCCAAAACATTTAGCTACAGGAAGGTATCCTAGTTTCTGCCATTTAGAGTCATGGCATGTTTTGGAGAACATCTGCCCTGAAAGGTACTCTTTTTAATTTTGAGTTGCATGAAAGTATCTGCTAAGAAAAGTTTTTGCATTAGGCAGCACATATGCAAGGGAAAAGCAGGTCTTTGTGCCAGTAACTCAAATTTTGACGGATCAGACCAGGTGTTGCACTATTCCTAGACTTCTCATGGCTGAGAGTTTAGTGCTCATGCTCGCTTCTGAAATTTATTTGGTTTTATATTTGTTTTTGCTAAAAATCAGTTATTCCTCAAAGTGTATACAATATTTTTAAAGTGCTTTGTGAATCCCTTTTGAATCCCTTAATCTACTTTATTTCAAGATNACGGAGCTGGAGCTCACATGAAAAATACTCTGTCTATTGCTGGGTAGAATGGTGTATTAATTCAGTCAATTCTATTTGCCTCTGCTGGTGGAATAGGAGGTTATGAAGGAAAAATTACCAGAAGTAGAACTTGTCTTTAGTAATTTCTTTGGCAACCATTTTTTTTTATATGCCTTCTATCATGGACTTTCATAAATAGTGCCTGTATCTGCTACATTTCTTCAGAATCCAGAATTAACCTCTAAACAGTACATTTCATTGAAAAAAATGAAGCAATTCTACTGGGTTTCCCCACCTCTGTGTTTATCGTTGTTGCTTATACTCCTTGAACCGTGTGAGAGCAATAACAAAACATTTATTTTTCCCAGATCTGTAATTAACAGAAAACCTAGAACAGCTGCAGTAATAAAACCCACTGAGTCATTATGTAGTTTTTGCCTTTCATAGATGATAATCACAGAAATTGGTAATTTATTGCTCCTGTGAATTGAGAACCCATAAAGTAAGTACTTGAATCCAGAACTCTAAAGCTTATTATATCACCACATAGACCTTCTGAAGTATAGTGTGACTTCCTTAGCAAAGGTTTTTCCACTGGCAAAGCAAACTGAAAAGTTGTCTTTTGTCACATCTCTGCTTGTCTCTTGTCCCTCTGTGTGTGCTGAAAGCAAAGCAAAATTCCTCTGTGTCAGGTTCTACTGTTTTGTTCCCTCCAGTTGTAGCCAGTTTTGAAAGCTGTGGAGAGACCACAGTAGCAGAATTGAAATCCGTGTTTCAGAACTGGAAGGTGAATTCATGTCTACCTGAGAAAGTTGTATTATCTGAAGGACGTGACTGTATGGCTAAGTTATTTCACTATTATACAAGCATAAGCCAGGGAAACTTGTCTCCAGTAATTTGCATGGCAGTAGTATACAACATCCATGTCTGATGTTGAGTTTTGTAGAGTCATGGGTTTCCTAGCACTAGATATATTAGGTTATTTTTAGGAATTCACTTGCAGTATATCATAAGTGGCTGTCTTTTCTTCCTGATCCTTGGTGAAATGCAGAAGTGCTTTCAGCACACCATTTCAGTTAGCCTGTATCTTCTGGCTAAGGGGATGTCAGCACCAGGCAGGTATGTTAAGAGCTGAAATATATGTCCCTGACTCTGGTAATGCCCTATGATATCCTAGAGAGAATGCAATGGTAAAATTTGTACAGAAAATACTTGTTTTATTCATGTTCTGATGCGGCTTTCATTAATTGCATTTTCAGTGTTCCGTATCTATGCTATTGCAATCACTTTGAAGATTAATTTGACTTAACAAATGTAAATTTGAATTTTGTGAAAAGGGTTTGTGTCTACCTATGTTCCATTGTATAAATGTTCCACTGACCTTTTTTAAACAGAATTTTGTTACGAATGTTTGGATCTCCTTTCTTGGCAGAGAACATTCAAAGCCATTGCCGTACAGAAAATACTGTATTTGTGCTCGTGTGCGGCAGGTGATGGCTGAAGATTGGCAGACTGCTCACTGTGCAAGTAGATGACACAAAGTTGTGGCATCTGCTCACACCAGACCAGACACACAGCACACACTATAGTCTATCAGCAGTCTTTCCATCTTTTGTGGCACAGCACCAAAAAAAATAGGAAGGTAAACTTTGTTGCCTCACTGCTGGGCTCCAAAATGGTACTTCAGTGGTAGTAGTGTTGCTGCATGAGACAGGCTGGCTCCTCTCATTAAAGACAAGGTGTTAGGAGATGACATCTCTTGAGGAAGGGATCTTAGTCAGTGAGTAAAAGGTGAACCTAGTCTAACTCATTCTTTCACCCAGCAAAGAACTGATTTGGAACAAAACATCTAGTAGCTTGCCTTAAAAAATGATTTTTGTTATTTCACTCACCAGCCCTTCTCTATCCTCTGGTCTCTATCAGTTTGTTATATGCATCCTCTTATTTTTTAGGATTTACTGCTAAGCTATTTCAAAAGATGGAAAAGTGAGCTGTATTTAAGGAAATGATTCTAAGAACTAACAGCTGTGTCATTAAGGGTTGTTTGAAAACTTTCCTAAGTTTGTGGTAAATACTGAAGATAGGCATTTACCCCTAAGCCACAGACTCTTCGGTACAGCAGTGGATAATCTACGGGTGTCTGCTGTATATGCAAATGAAACTGCCAATTAAGAAATGCTCTGTGTATTCTTCATATAATTTTGGTGTGTTCAATCATCCTCATTTTGTTTCTTAAGCTGCAGGCACCTAAAGTTTGGTTTGTATCCATTTCCTATGCTGCCAAGATCATGCAGTACCCATCTTTTGCAATCTAAGATATTTATGTTTTTTTAATTCGGGGAGATCTCCATTTTTTTGTATTTTATTCCTTCCCAGATACATCAAGATTGAAGACAAAGAATGTGAATTCAACAAGAATTTCTGTCTCATCCTTCACACTGAACTGGCTAACCCTCACTACAAGCCAGAACTGCAGGCTCAGACCACCCTCATTAATTTCACTGTCACCAGGGATGGGCTGGAAGACCAGCTGTTGGCTGAGGTTGTTAGTGCTGAAAGTCTGGACTTAGAAAAAAGTAAGGTAAAGACTATCCTTTGATCTGTTCATTGCCCCTTCTGAGATTTTAAGGCTAGCATTAATATGCCTGTTTGAATCTACTGTACAGTAATTGTTACTAACCCATATATTAGAAAGATTTTAAGGGTCAGATTCTTCAAAGTGTAGAAAGTACTTCTACTGATTTGCTCAAATCCATGCTCCCAAAGGGCTGGGCTTGAACTGAAGCTCTGCTAGAAATTAAATTTATTGTGATCTTATTCCCACACTTCTCTCTATTGCTTGGTTTGCTCTGTGCATTGCATTTAATTTACAATGCAGGATTAAAGCTCTCTGCAGTGCTTTGTGCTTCAGTGATCTTGAGCCAATAAGTGTGAATAAAATTTCATGCCAGTCCATAACAGGATATGATGGCACTGTTAGGACCTGGGGCATTTGGTTAATAAATCATAATTTATTCCTGCAAAGATGCAGTTCTGTGGCTGCTGCAGTCATACCAATGTATAGTAACTTATGAATAGAAACACTTTTATAGCTGGTTATAGAAAGGACATTGAGCAGACTGTGATCTATGAGCTAAAAAATGAAAAAAACACTTAGGGGTGTGAAGTGAATAAGAACACTTCCTATTTCTCTAGTGTGTCTTTCCAGTTATCTCATGTCATTTACTAACTTCATCCACAAAGATTTGCTACACCTCTTTGAGGTACTGCTGCTTCATGCAAGGGCAAACTGGGTCAGAGAGTTTAATTACCCCTTGAAGAATGAAAGCCATATACTTGGGAACATGATCTGAAAACAGCTGGCCATTTTCCTCTGCATCCGCACATTGTTCCACATGGGGCTGTGTGCTTACAACGCCTGTATCACCTAGGGGGTTTTGGTGCGAGGCTCAGATTCTGATGGAGAGCTCCCCATAAGACTAGTCAAGCTCTTTCACTGTCAGAAGGTCAGTCCAGCTGAGCAGACTACGACCATGCTTTCCCACACTACTTGCTGCTGAAGTGAGGCTCTCCGGCCTTGTGCTATTTTCTCAGCTGCCACGTAGATTACCACTTGCCATCTCTGGCAAGATCCCAGTCCTTTTATGTAGTCTGAGGAGGAAAGAGGCTAGGAGAGAGATAAAGTTCTGGTCCGTGGTGACTTTGGCCTTCTCGCTTTGGCTGTCCCAGAACCTTAGTTCTAGTGTACTGGGACAGAAGATGAACTGTCTCTTTCAGAAATTAAATTAAATCAATTGATGTAATTAAACAGAAAATACAGCTCAGAAATGCTACAAAACAGTATTTCTTGCTGTGGTTGTTTAAATACAGTGTTTTCATTCCCTCTGCTAGTCAGTCCTGGCCAAGCAGCAGAACCACTTCAAGATTGAGCTCAGCCAGCTGGAGGATGGCATGCTATGCTGCTCAGCCTGTCAGCTGCCCAGGGCAGTTTCGTAGACGACAGTGAACTTGTAGAAAAACTTGAATCAACAAAGTCAACTGTAGCAGAAATAAAGCATGAGGTATTAACAATTGAACTACTTTTAACAGCTTAAAGTTGCCTGTAAGATGTGTATTATCAATTTTTTTTAGTGAAACTTTTCTATCAGCTAGGAATAGTGACAAGTCCTGTCTGTCCAGCAAGGGCTGTCCACCCACATATTTGCAGTTTCATATCTATGGTATGTAGTTGTCGCATATTAATTTTTTTCATTTTGACTTAGGTGCTTGAGTTAGTACTCATAGGAGAAATAGGTATCAGCATGCGATATGAACAAATGTGTTCATATACGATTGCCGTGTTTTCATAGGTGAACAGGCATATTGCTGCAGAGAACAGCCATTCCCTAAAGTTTGTCTAAGAAAAGAAGCTTGCTTACCTTAAATATTTGCTACTGTCTGAAATAAAGTCAATTTTTTAGAGTCCATCCAGATTCTTTTCTGTACAGGTAGGAACGTTTTGGTAATTGTGTGGGATAATCATGGCATGTTTAAAAAAATAAATTAAACAACTGTCATCCTATAAATAGCTGAAACCAAAGAAAATGAAGCTCAGATTAAAGTGACAAGAGGGCATTACAAACCGACAGCCATAAGAACGTCCATTCTTTGCTTCATTAATAAGAGTCTGGACAGCATCAACCTCATTTACCAGTTTTCACTGAAGGTAAAAATTTATCTTGCTGATTTGGTTTCAAAGTACAAGGAGCAGAATTCTGCCTCCAGCAGTGATGCCTGATATATTAGTTACTACTTGTACCAGACGTTTACATTTGCAGGGCTGTGTCTGAGAAAGGAGGACATGGTGTGATCTCCTACTGGTCCATAACACTGTACATTCCCACGGGTCCCTTTGTTGGCAGTCTCCATTCTGATGCTTTCTGACGGTGCTTGCAAAGTTTACCTTCCCTGTGTTAAGCCATCCCACAGGGTCAGGTAGGAAGAGTTTTGAGGGATTCTGTATAAATGATCCACTGTGATTAAATCTACCAAACAATCTAATGCTATGAGGAAAGGAATATCACCCACTGCAAAATTACCAGCTTGCTTAAGTGAGAGGTTCTGCCTGCTGAGTTGAAGCAGAAGAGTATTGCCGTTTGCAGCCCTCACCCCTGGTTTGCTGAAAGTTTCCTCAAAAACTTCTTCGTAGAAGTGGCTTGCCTTTTAGACTGCTTAGGCCAGCTCTTCTTGGAACCCTACAGTCAGAAACCGATTATCTTACAAGTAGAAAAGCAAAAAAGCAGAATTCAAATAAGTAAAGATAATTGCACTTATTTTCAGGCCTTCAATGCAGTCTTCCACAAAGCAGCAATTAAGCAGGCTGAAAAATAAGGGGACATTCAGTGTCATATCTCTAACCTGACAGCAGCTGTCACATACTCAACCTTTATTTTCACAAGCCAAGGACTTTTCGAAAAGCATAAGCTCATTTTCTTGGCCCAAATAGAGCTTTTCAGGTGAGGAAAAAATTTCAGATTGGTGATGCTGATATTTACAGGGTTTGCCGTTTCTTCACTAGAAGGCGATGCCTCTGCCCAAACAAGTTATCTTGTTGCTTTGTGGCCGTGCAGATTCTCACACAGGGTGACTGCTGCTTCAGTTTCAATCATAATTGCAGAAATTCCAAAGATGCTTTTATGTAATTCTTTTCATTTAAAATGCTGCAATGACTTAATGAAGCTATGCTGAGGATAAATAGCATGACTTAGCCGCTTGTGGTTGGATAATTAGGGTTGAAATTGATGTGGTATGTAAAGTAAGAATTCAGTAAATAATACGTATCCGTATCACATTCAGGCTGTTATTTTTCCTTTTAATTTTAGTATCTGTATGCCCTGGAAAAAAACAGGGCTCAGTTGTACTGGGTGGCAGGTTTTGCCCTGAGAAGCTTGCTCCAAAAGAGTGTGTATTGCAGAGCTAGTCGGTAACAGAGGTAGGAATTAAACTAGGAACCAATAATATGGAAAGAAGGTAAAAAAATACAATTTGAGGAATCTGATTTGAGGGGGGAATAGGAAAAAAGAAATCACTCTACACAGTGTATAAATGGGAGTAAAAAGCAGATAGAAATGTCTGGGAGAGAAAGGAGAAAAAAGAGGGGGAAGAAAACTGGTGGTGATGTCTCTGTATCATGGTCCAGATTGATTTATTCATATCACCTAGGTTTCTAGCACTGTGTTGCTTAACTTTTGTCTTTTGTAGCAGTAGTACTGGGATGGATCATGAAGAATGGAAATCTGTATGGCAACTTAAAAATAAGCTCAATCACAGTTACAGAGTAGACAGAAACCAGAGTAAAGGGCACAATTAACTTCTGATTTATTAAAAACATTTTTAGATGGGAAGAGAGAGGCCTTTTAATAGAGGAATAAAGATGTGTTTATATCAGAAAGTAGAGAGAATACATGGTAACATGGCAAAAGTGTCTCTTTTTCCCCACTACATGTGGTGAAAGTGATAACTAGAAAAACCCCTCACAGAACCTGGGCATTTTCTTCAATATACATACAGCTCACGTGCCAGAACTGATTCAGTGTAGAACAGCCTCCCCAAAAAACCCAAACAAAACCCAACAACAAAAAAACATTCAGGATTTGCAAATTTCCCAAGGCTTTGTGACAGCTTGCAGTCTGAAGAGGGCTTAGAATGGTGATGGAAACAGCTGTGCACCATTTGTTCTTATCTCGATATCTTCTGAGACATAAAAGGGATATATAGAGATAATGAAGTGGAATTCAGAAATCTGTACTTGTTCGGTAGTATTAGTATAAAATAATTTGTGGCCAAGTTTATCTAAGGTTGACTTCAGTGTGCAAGACTTCCATCTTCATGTTTGTTTATGTTTCCACAAGCTAAAGAAAAATAACTGCTGTTGTNCTTTAGCGACTAATATCTAAGAATATAATTTCATTTGCAATAGATTTCAAATAAATATTTTAAAATATCATTAAAACAAGTTGTAAATTCTTATATCAGAGTTTCAAAAAATGCAGCCGTAGGAATTCTTGTTGCTTTGAGCTCCCTACTGAGTAATACTTTGAGTGGTGAATACTTTAAGGCAGAAGGTGCTCTGAAGCAAGTCTGATGACCTTTTTCAATTTTGTATGCTGTCAAGATTCTTCTAAGAAGTAAGGAGATAGAACTCCTTGAATTGGATTTCCTTCAGTTCAGAGTTGAACACACAAGAGTCCTGTTGACTTCTTAACTACTCAGTCATAGAGTGTCATTAGGGTAGGTTGGGAAAATTGCTTTTCAGTTCTAAATCTATTTTGATGTTATTTCTGGAGGCAGGCTACAACTAGACAATTTCAGATAAAGTCATACATTCAACCGTAATTTTTAGTAGAACTAGTGGTGCTTTCAAAAAGGAGCTGTCTTTGCTTTTTGAGTGTATTTTTCCTTAGACATCACATACTGTGCTTCATGGGGAAATTCTGTTTTACCATAATTTGTCCAGTCCCCTAAATATACATTTTGATCTTCATACCACTCCTTACTATAGTAAATGTCCCATACAGGGTTTCCAGTTTGTCATATCTTGATGTTTAACAGTAAGCAGAGAGTATGGCAATACTGACCAAAGTAAACTCTTATCAATAATATTAGTTTTATGTGTGTGTATATGTATGTAATTTAGTATTTTAAGGTAAGTCCTGAGTCCCTTGTAATTGGTTAAACTATGTTTTTTTTACACACACATAAAAGTATCAATACGTGTCTTCCCATTTCAGTCTTCATGTAGAAGGTACATCATCTGTATTTATGTCTTTGGCATGCTTCCAGGCTATGGAAATGATGAGTGTGCTCAGGGGGTGAGATAAAGATGTTGAAAGGTCCACCAAGAGGTAGAAGAAGTGGGTGGACTCAGAATGTCCAGAAAATGAAAAGCTCTCCCAGGAATGGACAAACAAAAGCTCTCTTCAGAAAATAATTGTATTGAGAGTGCTCCGTCTGGACAGAATGACGTACTCTCTTGGGTGCGAAATCTGAGGGTATGTCTTTCAGGGTGAGCGTGTGTGAGGGTGGCTTGTATGTGCGGAGAAAACTCAGATCTTAAGAGGCAAGTAAAAAACTTATAAAACTTGGTAATGAACCAGAATTTGAAATCACTGACTGTGGTCCTTCCCAGCCTGTTCTGCTGGTGAAGAGTTTATGAAGAGGTAGTGTGGTGAGACATGAGTCACAGCATATTTGGAGAGCTATGCTTGTGATTTCTTTTAGATTCTATATAGATACCCTGAGGAGAATTCTTATTAATAAATAGAATATAGTAAGCTATGTTGTTAATAGCTAAAAGTGTATGTCTCACTGTTAGTTCTCATTATGGTATTAGGGCTGGTAGCTAACCCCACGGGATGACAATTTTTCAGGTCTCTTCTTTAAAATTCTGTGATGCCAAGAAAGATTCGGTTGTGGATACTTACCAATCTTCTTCCAGCTGTTTTCTGGTTGTACTGTTTTAATCTTTTGATCCCAAGTGATGATCTCATAGATGTGATGAAACGACTGTTAGACCATCCCTGTCAGCTGCTCAAGTCTGAGAATGGTGCAGGCTTGAAGCCTGTATGGGGAATGTTTTTAGTGTTTAGTGCATGGTTTTTTGTATGTATAGGAACTTTGTGGAGGAAAAGCTTGGCTCAAGATATGTGGAAAGCACAAGGATAGACTTAGCAAAATCCTATGAAGGGAGCAGTCCAGCCACTCCTGTGTTTTTCATTCTGTCTCCAGGAGTAGACCCGCTTGAAGATACTGAGACACTAGGTAAGCCTCTTATTTGCTTCTGGTGCAAGCATCACTCAACTGTCCTCCCATTAAAGAAAGAAAAATTGAGCTCAAAAGTGAAATGGAGCATGCAGGGCTAGAAATGTAGATAAATCAAGATACAGTTATACAGTTGTGTGTATGTGCCTGTACACCCATACGTGTATGGGTGTATTTTTGCCAAACAGAACGAAGGCTTCTGGAATCATCTGTCACTATGATGGAGTATGCATTACTATGGGAAAGTTGAGCATGGTTTATTTTCAGCAGAAGTTTCAAGTTCTAAAGTTTCTTCCACCCCCACCATATTAATGGTAAATGGGGTGGATGAAAATGTAAGGACATAAGCTACAGTATGAAGAAATTTTTAGACCGAGCATTCCTCTGCTTGGCATAATGCAGGTTTCCTTTGTACTGTTTTCTACCTTTTGACTAGATGAGGGCCAGAGGGCAATTTTCTCCATGCTCATGTAATCTTGTGCCCCCTGTGACTAAATAATGGTCATTATACAAACTATATTCAATTGTGTAGGGCTCTGTGGCTTTATACTTAGGATTACTATTCCCCACAGACAATAGTGAGAATACCAGGTTAATACAGCTGTGACCTCACTGTGCTCAATTTAAACTCAGGCCTCACAAGGTGAGAGGTTTGTGCATTTACCCACTGAACCAATCAGTTAAAAAACTGATGTGATATCTACCACATGTTGCTCCCTTTTTCATAAGGGAATTGCTCTGTACCCCCTGTAAGAGTTTCTAAAGCTCAGTAACAATGCCGAGCATCTATCAAAATGTCAAAAGGTTCATTATCGTAAAACCAAGGGAGCAGATTTCTGCAGGCTTTTTCTAATACCAGCAATAAGGACACTGTTGAGAGCTCGCAATTTTGCTTGTTGAAATTGTAAGGGTTTAGTGAAGTGCTTCAGAAGTAATATGCATTGCACAAGTGATAGTGAAATTAATGGGGGCATTATCATTTTTTTTCCTTTCTGCTCTGCTAATTTTCCTTTCTCCTCCCTCTCTGTCACTCACCCTTCCCCAATTATTTCTTTTACAGGCAAAAAGCTAGGGTTCACCGTGGACTCTGGAAGATTTTGTAGCGTCTCTCTAGGACAAGGGCTGGAGATGGTTGCATAGGAGGCACTCGAGAAGTCTGCCATGCGTGACCAAAATGAGTGTTGAACAGCCCCTCTAATGGGGACTGTCTCCTCAGTTGGAGGGATATTCCCAAAACCCAAACAAAATGCGTGGTAGATTTCAGAAGAAGTTTTAAACCACTAATAATCTTGTTCCTTTTGGCTTTTGCTTTTGATTGTAACAAGATAAACATCATATTATTAGAGGAGGAACAGGAGAGATAAGACAGAAAGCCTCTGGTGGGTATGTAGGACTACCCTCAGGCATACACTCCCCCCTGCGTAAGAGCTCCTGTTCCCTTCAGTGGGCCATAATGGAGACTTTAATGAAATGGGTCTGACTCCCCCTTGGGAAGCTGTATAGTTAGCCCTGGAGCGCTGCTTTTCCAAGACAACAGCCGCAGCTTTGGCCGGAATTGTACGGACTGAGAACCCACTTTGCATCCGACAAAAGGATCTGTGCAATCCCCTGGTGAGCTGCGGTTCCCAGCCCAGTAACAGAGTGGACAGGAGCACTGCAGTCATTAATGCTTATGAAAGAAGGTGCTCCCCTCCCACCATCTTATGCTAAATAGCCAATGGATATTTGTAACAACCCCTTTGCCCTGAAGCCAATCAAGAAATGCATGTTCCAGACCTTGATATTAAGGAGGTCATAGCGAGGGGGTGATTCCCTCCTCTTCTGGTTCTTACCTCAGCAACGTTTGGCTGTCAACCAGGTTGCCTGCAACAAATGAAGAGGCAGGCTAGACTCGGTGCTGTCTGCCAGCTGAAATAAAATCACCATGTGATTAGTGAGGGGCCTTCGTGTGCTAGGTGCTGTGCAAGCACGCACAAACTGACCCCTTTGTCGACAGTGAATGTGGAAGAATTCTTTAACCAGCTTTCACACAAGTAAGCTAGTCACGCTAGTCTGAAAACAACCCTGCTTTTCTGCTAGTGAGTATAGAAATGGTGTTGTGAAGGAAAGAGCAGAGTTGGTTTTCAGGAGTTCTCAGCTGCTCTGGGGACAGGGTGAGAAAATGGGAGATGGCAGTGACATGTGGAAAACAGACTGCACAATCTATAAGATTGTAAAGTAGGTATGTTTATTCGGCGCCAGGCGGTAGTCCCACCAAAGTCGTGTGCGCCCAGTGCGGCAACTTGCTTCAAATTTATACAGCCAAGTGATACATATACATAAGATTTCCCAATACGCCTATACATATGCATGACCTATCCCCGCTTCGTACTGAAATTAGCTTCAAGGAGTCATTTCCATAGGTTCCTCCTGACTGCACTTGCGTGGTGCCTCCTTGTGGTGGTCGCGGGGGTCGTGGGGATGAAGGCAGATGACTCCTCTTCGTCACCGCTAGTTAACCTTTGTTCCCGCGCAGACTCAGTTGTTCTTTGGCCGCAGGGCTGATTTCATCTGATTCTTTAAGACAACTTCCTAATTTCATCAAGAACTATCTTTCGTAAAGAGTTGCAGGACTTTCCACTTCGGTTGGTTTGCATAGCTGTTAGCAAGATGCTAAGCCTTATCTACCAACTTAATTCTTTGGTATGCACAGCAATCACCCAGTCACTAAGTAATGCTTTTCCTACCAGGATTTCTTTAACCCCTTCTCTCAGCAGAGGCCCTAAATCAGCAGTGTTGTGTGTTTGAAGCCACAGGGATAAATGGGGAACATCTGAGAGGCTTCTGGTGTTAACAGACCTGCTCCATTTTCCAGCCTGGCTTCTGAGGTAGGTGATGATTTTGCTGTGAAGATTTTTGTTAGTGAAGGACTGGGGAAAGTCCGAAAGGAGACTGCATAACGGTGTTGGACCAAATCCCAAATGGTACTAAGCTAGCTAGAGGTAGTGGGATTTGGATGTACTCAGTGCTTCTCAAGCTTCAGTCTTCTGGGTTTTAGCCCCCAAACCCTATATGTTTGTTTTTTAAAAAATCCTGGAGCAAAAAGATGGATGGAGTATTTTACTATGCATTTGGTTGGAGGTTAGGGGTGTATAATTAGATATTTTTAAAAAACACAGGTATTCTGACTGACCTGGGAAATACTTTAAAACTTACTTTGGCTTCAGATCTAGCAAAAACAGTTGGCACAGCAGTTGGTAAACTGGCAGAAGAAAGACTGACTTGATATTTTTTGGTAACAGGTTTAACTCTTCTGTCACTCTTAATTTATCAAACTCGGGCATCTGATATATTGAATGGTTATTTTGTTACTGGATTAAGGTTTGAATCGCTTCCGCTTTGCAGTGGATGGATGTAGCCTATATGAAAATGCAGGCACTGCCAGGCTGCTATCACGTAATGTGATATGAAAGTCTCCCTCTCTTTCCATTCTCCTATTCCTTTTTCCACATGTCAAGGGACAGTTTGGGAATATCCCCTGCAGCAGGTCTCATGATGAAGTGATGCAACAGCCAGAGCATGACTGACATGTTGTATTCCTTGGCTGGTGTACGGAGCTGTAATTCCTCTTGTGCTGCACAGAGGTAGAAGCCAGTGCCATCAGCAGGTTCTGGCACAGCAGAGAAGAGCCAGAGAGAAGCTGCGTGGCTGAGCTGCAATTTGAGTTGAAATGCTAGTCCTGTAATGAAAAAAAAAAAGTGGAGTATAGGCTAATGGAGGGGTGAAAACGGCCGTAGCCCTGCCACATTTTAAACCTTTCTCTTGATATTCCCATATTTCACCAGTAGGTGCTTTGGAGGCAAAGTTTTCCATTATAACTCACTTGTCTGATCTGTCGGTGACTTTCCATTGTCTTCATATATTAAGAACCTTAAAAACTATTAGGCTCCAAAGCGGTATGAAACATATTTTTTAAGTAGCGGGATAGCTGTAGATGTTTTTCTTTGTCTAGCACTTCTTCAGTCTTGCTCCTGGTATGCATTGGATATGTTTTGTCTTAGGTCCCAGTTCTACAGGGAATTTCAGTAGAGTCTGGGTGTCTGCTGAGTTATGCTTATTTTTACACGTGATAACACCCACACCCCCAGATCACTTAACCCTGAGTTTATAATATTTTCATTAGCTTCAGAATCAAGGCTTGAAACTTTAGAGGTCAATGGTGAAACCTCTGCTATTTCAACACGTATCAAGAAATGGCAGTAGCTAAGAATGTTCAAGTTCATTCTTTGTATTATCAATTTATTTAATAATAAAATGATGCTTTGAATTAAGTAACTTAACTATTCCACTATAAAGGCACAATAACAACGTCTTAAGGTTAACAAATTTATTTGTTTTCTCACAATAACAATGCTGGCTGTTTTTCAACAGAGTATTCTTCTAGTAGCCAAGCAGCTAAGAACCTTGGAAAAACTCCTTGAGCAATACAGTGAAGAAAGTCATCCTGATTTCCATGTCTTTATTAGTGCTGAACCAGCTCCAACCCCAGAAGAGCACATCATTCCTCAAGGAATACTAGAAATCTCAATTAAAATTACTAGTGAACCTCCTACAAGGATGCTGGCTAATTTACATGCTGCTCTCTACAGTTTTGACCAGGTAGAAGCAAGAGGTTCTTTTTTTTTTTTTTTTTTCTTTTCATTCTTTTAAATTACTGTCTTTGCCCATGGGGAGAAGTGGTAACATTGACCACTTTGTAGGAGACCAGAACTTTGGGATCTTTGTGCTTCCAAACTAACCTGACAGCTGCAGGGTCCCAGCCCTCTGTGCCCTGCGCTGCCTCCATGTTTCTCGTCAATGTTGGGCAGGAGGAAAGGCGTAGCAATAATGCATAGATTTGTATTTTTTGATATAGACATGCATAGGTATGCTTAGAGAGATAAAGAAGTGCATTTATCGCACCAGCTTTAACCAGTGGTGCAGTCTTATGAAAAAAAGCTTCCCATGCTCTAAAGTCAGAGTTCTTTCATTCAGTGGTACTCGCTAACTTTGCTCAGCTCAAAATTTGGTTTGACCATGTCCATTCTCCCACAGAGTGGATTTGTGTACCCAGATGTTCAGGCAATGGCTCAGTACCCTGTGTATGAATTCCTGTAGTTAGGCATAAAGAAAGGTGTTCATGAGCAAGGGTGACACGCCGTTTGTTGTTTTGTCTTTCACTCTTTCCCTGCATGATCTGCAGAGCTGCTTGATGGGTGGGGAGAAGTAGTAGGAGAAAGATGTGAGAATGTGGAGGACAGGGGTGTCACTGAACGTGTGTAGCTTCCTTCCCTCTGGGTCCCTGGTTATCCCTGTCTGTTACCCTGAGGAACCTGTGGGCAGATCTTGAAGGTCGGTGCAAGTTAGCTTCCCTGCAGCGGTGAAAGCGCTGGAGCAGCAAGCTTATTAATGTCAGCAAAGCAGACCGTGATAAAGGCAATCATAACTGTACGCTTTAGCCTTCCAGCAATCTATTAACATGTATTTATTTGAGCACAGGACACATGAAGGCAGAGCTTGGATGTGAAAATCATAAGAATTTCTTTTAAAGGGAACTCTGCTAACTAATGCCTAGAAAAAAAGAGCCGTGCACTAAAAGAGCTGTGTCAAAGCTACCTTGGCTACAAATGGATTGATTTTGATGGTGTGAGGTGATTCGGAAAAATACTCCTGAGAAAGGAAGAATGGCAGTGGTTTTGTAGCTAAACAGACAACAATTAATGCAGCAATTCTTTCTTCTTTTTTTTATAACTTATTATAATAATATTTTTAATGGAAAGCTGAAAAAGCTAGAAAAAGTTTTTAATAAAGGCAATTCGTACACATTGTTGTCCCATTTCAGGCTGTGTTCGGTTCAAGAAATACATATGTATGTATGTATTTTAATCAGCTAATTTCTAAGCTTGATACTTTAGAAAACTCTCTTTTCTCCCCTATTATTTTGAGCCATGGGTGTTTGTGGCTTACTAAAAATTCCTGTGCAGACACTGTCTTTAATATGTTTCTGGTTAAGGTATTTTAGTTTTGCAGGAAAAAAAAAATTGTAATAAGAAAATCAAACTATGTCTAATCCAGGTGGAATAAATTTCATGTTTGGTGCTTTTCTTCAGGATAGAAGTTTATGTTGTATTTTTCATGGTTAAACTCAGGTTTGTCACATAAGGAGGGGTTTTTGTCAGACAAAATCCTTCACCTTTACTCAGACTTCGCTACCTGTTGTTCAGTTCAGGATGACCTATTTCCTTTTGACAGCCAAGAGTTTATCCCTCTGAAGTTTCTTCCACACATCTATGTTTTTATGGGCATCAGAAGTCATTTCGTTATGTCAATTACTTCTTAAACTAAAAGATAGGATATAGAAAAATGTCAGAGAACTAAGAATTAATTTCTGCAGGTTTTATAGGCAAATGCCAAATAGTTTGTCTCAGTAATTTAAAAAACAGCTGAATCCCTGTGCAGAATCTCATCTCGCTGAGATTCTCCACTAACACTACTAACAAAAGAGGCAACAACAACAACAAAAAATTATTAAACTTCGATTTTAAACATGGCTTTTTGGGAAACTGTAAAATTTGAAGGAATAGTATGCTTTTTAATAAATATTAAACTGACAAATTTTCTACTTAGGATAAAGTCTATGGATGATTTATGCTAAGAAACTGTAGCGATTATCTGAGTAATACAGAGTTCTAGTTAAAGTCTCTATTTTTATCAGTTTCAGTAGCAAAACAGTTCTCCTTTCCTAAGGGACAGTTGGAAATAAAAAGGTAACCACCAAGAATTTTGCATCTGGGAATTACTGCAAAAAGTACTGCCTAATAGACACTGATCACTAAGAAACCTCTTTCTCACTCTCCTTCAAACTCCAGGCTTGTGAGTGCTCCCTTTCAGCAGCTGAGGCAGACACAGCTATCAATAACGCTGCTGGCTGTTAACTCGATACACATATTCCTTTTTTCTTTGGCAGGATACCCTTGAACTGTGTACCAGAGAAGTGGAATTTAAAAGCACCCTTTTTTTCTCTGTGCTATTTTCACATTTGCATTGCTGGGAGACTGAAGTTTGGCTCTCAGGGCTGGAATGGAAGGTACCCGTTCAGTGCTAGAGATCTCGCTGTCTGCGTCGCTGTCCTCGGCAACTATTTAGAGACCCGTACAAAGGTAAGAAGTAGTGTCAGGTAACCAGACACCAAGGTCGTTTCAACTCAATCAGCTGTATATACTGAATAAGGGGGACACAATTCTTTCTCTGAAGGTGTTATTTAAGTAGCTGGCATTATAAGATGCTGTTGCTGAGTATGAAAATGAACCGGATCAAAGGTGATGGGGGGCAGGGGTGTGGTGTGGTCTTTATTCTGGCAGTGGGTGCTTGAACTTTGTAATATAGGTCAAACCAGTTCCACATCGCTAGCTAAGGGGGAAAAAAATGCCCTTCATTATGTTAACAAAAACAGTGGTTTACATGTGCATATATGCCAAATTCATTAGGCAGGTAATGAAGCATTTGCACAAATGTAATTACATACAGCAATTCTGACAGTTCATAACACTGCATTAATAATCACTACAATTAGTTCTGATGATGGAAGCAATTTACAGCACGTCACATGTATAAATAATGGTGCATTTCCTGCATGTGTCATTATTATGTATTAAGGATGCCACCTTGTTGTGACTTTCTCAGTAATGTTCCCCTTGAGTCAAAGTTAAGGGTAGATGAATGATTTTATTTCTGGGCTACAGCATATTTCACACTTGTATAGTTTAAATACTCAGTTGAGGTCATTTGTGTAAGTTCTGTACATGAAATGCCTAAATAAAAGCAATAATTATTTATTACTGAATTATATAGGATAGTACTGAATAGGTAATCTCATTTTAGTAATTTAAAGAAATTTGAGAGATACTTGCAAAGAAAAAAAGAGAGGGAAATATCACCCCTTGATGATATGGTTTTCTCCATATCTCCCAACTTCTATGTACTCTTAGAAATCAATTCTCCTTTTTTCTTTTTACCCCTACTGACCTTTATTTAGCTAATAGGACATGAAACCGTTTTTCCTTTCTGTGGTACTTGGTGTCATAGTGAAATAATTGCTTAATTTTATAGTGATGATTTAATAATGTTTCCCATTTAGAAAACAAGTCCATAAAAACAGCTTATTCCAACCCTTAGTTTTCTTTGCTAATAAATCTTGCTGCTTTAGGCTCTGGTTTTTTCAAACCACAATTCATAAGCTCGATAATTAACTTTGCTAATTAATGAGAGGGAGGATTCTGATGGCAGGGAGGACTAGAAAGGTCTGTAAGAGCAAGAATTATTTCTTCTCTCCTCTTGGTAATACTGCTTATTGGCCGTTCTCATTGTATTGGTTAGTGATTCATTACCCTGTGGCTTTATAAGCATTTTTTTAACATAGATATTGGAGAGAGAAAAGAGATAATAGTTTTTTAAAACATGACTTTGTATGTATATATACATGTATATGACTTTGTGTGTGTGTGTGTGTACATATATATATATTAAAAAAAAAAATAATCTCCCAATTGACTATCCTTTGAGGACAACTTTGTTTATGCTTTCTGGTCAATCCCTAGTTGTCTTAAACTGGGAACCTTGAGCTAGCCCATCACCTAGTGGAAATTGCCCTAACTCCATCATCACTTGTACCAGTTTATGGTGCTTCCCTGTGAATATTTAAACTTCTTGCATCTCAGTTTGACTTAATCCGTTTTCCTTTTGCTAAGATAAACTCCACCACACTAACCTCTCATAGTTAAGGTCTCCTTAGGTGAAGTGCAGGATGCCTGATCCTGTCTCATTGTCCCACTCTTCCCCTCTGCCTTCTGATCCCCATATGCATGTTGATGGAATTGTCATTCGATGTTGTGAGTGGGATGTGGACTCCGTCCTCGCCATATCCATCCACTGAGGGTGAACACAGCTCAGTGGTTTTTTTACTATAACAGACCCATTTTCTATAGGGTACAATGGCACTTATGCAAACCTGACAGCCCAAAATATTTCTAATGCGAACCCCTCTGTCTTCTTACACTAGCAAAAACGTCCCTTTTATATCACAAGCTTTGATTATCCCACCATAATCAGTGCCCCAGAAGTATACAGCTGAATGAGCTTGTACTGAGTTAGAGTATCGATACACTCTCCTAAAAGGCAAAGGAAAAAGATTTTTTCATTTCTCATTCTCATACCTCATTTCTTGAGATAAATACATATGAAATTAGAAAAATATTAAATGTGTTTCTGTTGCCAACAAAGAGAAAGGCAGGTTTATTCTAACTGCAAGAATGTTTCATTCTAAATCCAAGTTGTTGGCATTTTTCACAGGGATTCTCTCTTCAGGCTTCTCATCACCAGCATGCAGCATTGCGTATTATATTCCAGTGGCCTTTTTTTTTTTTTTTTCTTTCATTCTCTTCAAACCAGTTTAAAAGAAAGATGGATTAGAGTTTCACATATTCAAATTGAAATAAGCAGGCTGGAATAGCTGCAGCACTTTTACTTGTTCTGTTCTGTCACATCACACAATATTTAAAGCCTATAATTAAGTTTTTACTTGAACTGTTGGGAGGCAAATACTGCCCCCAAGGTGGTAAAGGTTCCTGTCTGGAAAGGCTTCATCACAAAACGGCATATTTTGCAAACCAAAGGGTGGCAAAAAGAAGCTTCAAACTCTGTGAAGCCAAATAAAAGAGAAAGACAGTAGTTGCTTGAATAAAATGTGTAACCACTGCTAATCACATGCTATAACAGTGGCATTATGACTAGAGTTCTACAATAAACATAATGCTTATGTGATGTGGTAGTAATGGGATTAATGTTAATTCAATTTTCCTGAAGTTCTTGAATACATCCCAAATTCAAATCATGTAGAATTTCAGTTACTGAGTGTTTCCCAGTGAGGAGATATAAAAGCCTGCAATCAGATACAAGTTTTTTATTTCTCCTCTAAGAAAGGCACAGTAGGTTACCTTCCTGTCACTCATGAGGATTATGTTTTTAAAGATCTGTTGGGAAAATACATGTGCTTGTTAATGAGTTACGTTCTCTTGTATCATGTGGTGTTTTGAAAATGTACTTTTCTCTTAAAACCTTTTTATAAGGGATAAGGTAGAAAACATGATATAAGGCTCAGATGATACACTTTTACACCATTACTAAATTTTAGTCACAAACTTGATATTTTTACTCAGGTATTTATAGATACCTCTCACTGGATTGAAATAAAAGAAATCTGTGTTTCAGTGTAGTTGTTTGCTAAACAAACAAAACCAGCAATGTGGATATACAACCATGGAGCTTTCTGAAGGGAAGTATTTGAATTTCTTTTGTTTCTCTTAATGGCATTTATTCTGAGCAGCTTTAGTTTGTCCTTTAGAAAGCTGACTTGTTTTATTCAGTGGTGCATTCTGTTCCCCTGGGTAGGTTCTGTGGAAGACTTGCATTACCTCTTTGGTGAGATCATGTACTGTGACCACATCACCGATCTGGGACCGCAGGCTTTGCTGTATAATCTACAAGAATTCATGAGCGCACCTGTGGTAAGAACTTTCATATATGCCTAAAGCTCTTGAACATGTATATAGTATGTTCAACCTAAGAGAAACTCACCTTTCAGAAGTGGAGCCTTGTGGAGAAGACCACAAGCTTTCTTGTCTATGTGGCCCCACCTGTAGCAAGGTCTTGTCTTGCTGTGGTGGAATAAATTCTCCAACCTGTAATGAGTACAGTGATTCATCATGAGCAGATCTTGTCTGCAAGGGTTTGTGACTTGGTATATTGCTTGTTCAAATACTTTTGCAAGCACCCTTGGCAACTTGAATTCAGTGTTTTGTAACACTGCTTGTATAGCCAGCTTAATGGCATTAGGGAATAGTACATGTAGGTTTCCATTTTCCTAATAAAACTATTCTTTTCTAAGGTGCTGCCATTTAGAAAGGTCTGGGTGGGCATAGGAAAGTATCTTTTATGGAACTGCACTTTAACCAATGTAACTGATAGACTCACCAGTCCAGAATGGCACTATCCTCAAAACTTACATTTACTGTTTGTATGTTTTCTTCTTTGGAAAAATAATAGAATGGAAATATTATACACTTCCTTGCATTTTCCTTTTTCCAAAATAGGGAAAATGGTTTGTAAGACTGTTTCTCATTTTCCACAACCCTCTCACACATCTGTTTTTGTAGCTTTGTCAGATTATCACCAGCTGATATATACTGAATTATTCTAATTTCACTCTTGAGTTTTGGTCCTGGACAGCAGTGTATATGGAGCATCCATGAGTCCAAGGTGCAAGATTGCCAAAGTTGCTTCTAATCAGAAACAAAAGTTAGAATTTTTGAGGCTACAAAAAGAAAATGTTGCTTTAACTTTATTTCTAAAAAGTCTTGTGTGGAAACTACTTTAATCTATGCACATGTACATACGTTTATATAAAATGTGTATGTATATATAGGGGCATGTATATATAGATAAAAAAATAAAAAAAAAAAACAATTGGCGGCTGCTTCTAAGCTGCTGAACCTAGTCACTTTAGAGAACTGATTGTACACAATTTGCTAAAAACAGCCAAGAGATTTTTCAAGTGCCCTTTCCAGACTTGTTACTTTTCATTGTCCAAAGGTAAAAAGCTTATTTGGGAGAAGAAAAAAAAAAAAAAAAAGAAAATTAGCATGTTAACTGTGAGCAGGCCATTTGTGGAGCATGGCTAACTTGTGGAAAGTGCACTTTACACCCTTGGCGATGCGGCTGAAGCCTGCCTTTTGGTTGTGAGTGAGATGAGCTTGCTGGTGTCTCCTCGGTCCCTAACGAGTGGGTTTTCATATGTCAAAGAGCCACACTCAGATGAAGGCAATTGGAAGTAACTGCTCAGAAGAAGATGCCCAAGAGTAAGTTGCCATGGAGATGGAAAGGCTAAACACCACTGTACTCCTGACCTCGGCAGAGGCTGATTTCTCCAAATGACAGCTGAGGTCGCAGGGGCATGGTGGGAAACTCATCCTGCCAGCTCCGGCTCTGCCTCTAGCCTATGGATAAGTAAAGAATTACTGCTTCCAGTTTAGGCAGTCCATTAACCTTCACAAGCCTGAACTTTCATTCAAATAATTGTAAAATAAGTATAGGTGGTGAAACCTGAGCAGAATCACTGCTATTTGTATGGCCTTTGGAAAGTTTAGGGACCCAACCCGGAGCGTGGATCCACTAGTATTTTAAACAGGGAGATATATTTCCAAGCTTTTTGCTGTAATTGGAAAATGTTAGAGCCCCGAATTACCAGCAAAACCAGAAAATTGTTCATTGACTGGCAGCCAGATGAGTGCAAACAGGATGGCAACGCCTTTCATCAGTGCTGGCGCTTTGTGTTCACTGGGGAGATTACCTACTCTGTTACCTATTCACGTTACTGCTGAGTTCTTTTAGCTATAAATTCATTCCACGAGGTGCATTAGAATAAACCACTATAGGCCAGCTTTGCTATACCTCACCTGGGATCTGTTGTAAGGACAGAAGGGTGGCGAGTTCCCACTATGAAGCCCCATAACCTGCAGCCTCCCTCTGTGCGCATGACTCCCAGGAATACAGTAAAACCCGATTTAAGTGCCAGCAGAGAGACTGGTAAGTACAGATGGTCTGACAGAATTGATCTTCCACTCGAGATGAATAACAGGGCTTTTTTAAAAACCTCAGCACTACTTCAAAGTGGCGTCTTAAGACATAGCTTATTGTGGGTGAGGTTAGTGGTGCAGGTTCAGGCGCAGGTAAATGGCTGGTTGCAGAACCAAAATGACTTCAGAAATAAGTGCTTACTGGTGTTATTGTGAGCAGCAGCTTGTTGTTGACTGTTGTAAATGCCAAAAGACATTAAATTTTATTGTGATTTTGTGGACTGGACCCTGTATTAGGAAGAAATAGCTCCTGTGAAAAGTACCACTTAAGAGCCAGAAGTATTTTTCAGCAAAAACAACTTGCAAGTCTGGTTTAAATCCCAGACAGCTTTATGACAACAAGTTCAGAGTAACTCTCTGAATCCTGTGAAGTCCTTACAGCACAGGAGCTGGGGGAGCTTGGAAAATAAATGTGATTGCTACAGCTTTTATTCTGTCCTGTCATGAGTAAGAGGGTAGCCCACTGAGAGTACATCTCACCAAAGCCCCCTGTCTACCTACGTAATTCTTGACTTACTCCAAAGTCCTGAGTCTTATCTTTAACATGCTGATTGGGCTAGGGCCTGCCTGTTCTATAGGAACGGTGCAGTTAGTATTTGGTTCAATACTGAGCTGATTGAGACTTTTAACTTTTTCTGCTGTGAAAATTATCGCCACCGTCTCTCTCACTGAGGCCAAAACAGCAGTACAAAACCCCGCGAAAGACGACTCCTATGTTTGGAGAGATGTAGTGGAATAGCTTGGTTTTCTTTTCTGTTCTAGCTCCTGGGTGTTAATAGCAGAAGAGAAAGGAAGGGACATCAACACATAAAGAAATGTCCTAACTGGCAACCATTTCTGTGGAAAGTGGAATGGGATCACTGTTTCTGACAAGCTAAGATTGCTCATATACTGATGTGTGCTATCCCATTTCCACACCCCACTTACCTGTCTTTCCCTGTGACCTCTTTAAGGTTATTATGAGCACAGTGTGTTTGTGCAAAACCCCTAATTAATGAAACACTAAACAGAATCAATGTTGCGGCTCATGTATTAGGATGGGGTTCAGGTGACTTGAGGCTCCAGTCCTGCCTCTCCAACAGGTGTCCTGTGTGACTCTGTCCTGTGCATCTCAGACTTATGTCTGCAACGTGGCATAATAATCCTTGCTTGTCTGCTGAGGGGATGCAGAAATTCAGTATTTAAAATACATTGGCCTCGGTAGTGACAGTCCTTAAAATAAACTCAGAGCATCCTCGTGAAGGAAGCAGCAACAGTATTTCAATACTGCAGAAAATGGGAACATCAGAAAAGTGTGCAAGTAGTAACTGTGCTAAAAATAGTTTGGTAACCCTGTTCCACTGTATCAGAACATATAGATGTCATATTCATAGACTCCAGAGAAATTTCTTAAACTTCGTAGATGCAGAAGAATATTTTGGGAACTGATGACAGCATTATCAATAATTCTTGATTCTTTTACTGAAGCTTAAAGGGCACCAGGTTTCTTGGCCCCACCAAGTTTGGATTATGCCGGATACCATAAATACATAGATGAAATGCTTCCATCTGAAAGCCCTGTACTATATGGACTGCACCCCAATGCTGAGATGGGATACTTGACAACAACGTCAGATAAACTCTTCAAAACTCTTTTGGAAATGTAACCTATGAATTCATTCATAGAAGAGGGATCAGGCCAGTCTGCAGAGGAAAAGGTAAGTTCTTCATCTGGTGCATTGTCAGTGCTGTTAATGACTTGTGGAGCACACATCTTACTGGGTTATTTCAGCAAGAGACTTAATTTCTAGGAAAAAAAAAAACCAGATGCATCAAATTAGCAAAGATAGCTGAGTGCTAATAGCAGTGATGATAATGTGCCAGCCTGTGCAATGTACTGCACTAGGGAGGAATTTGGACCAGAAGAAAATCTAACCTGTTATGCAGACCATTTCTTTTTGCCTTTGAATTTAATGTGGGGCGGGAAACAAGGTATGAATCTATCTTGCTTTTTTAATGTGCTTTTATAAACAAGTACGGCAACACTAACTTACTAAAAAAAGTTGTGGTTGGTTGAGCCAGCGAGTCTAGTCTTCACCTCTGTGCTTTGTTCCCATCTCCTGCGTGATAAATCCCCTTTGGGTAGCTTCCTTGCTCCTTCCCACTTGGGCCGAGCATAGGAAGTCCTTCCCAGCCCATGGTCCTGGCTTCTTTCTGCCACGTTAACAGCACAGCCTAGCAGCGATGTGCAAGGTCTCCATGCCAGGAAAAGCAGCCCAAGCACAGTGCTCTCCACTGCTTCCCTTCCTGGGCCCTTGATCTGAGCTGGAGCCATGTGCCTGCTCCAAGAGACTTCCCTTGCAAGCAGTGGCTGAGAGGAGGTTTTCAGGGCTTTTAAGTTTTCTGGCAGTCTGAAGAGGTGAAATCTGGGCAAGGAGGCTCTCTGACCATCTCTTTGCCTCAGCACCTCTCTTCTACTAAATCTGGCGTTTAGCAGAACAGTAACATTAATACCTATAAGCTATCAGATGCTGGGTTGAAGGGACCAACCCGAATACAAAGATAAGCTTTGTCACTTAATAGGGAGTTAACTGGGGCACTGTAGTGCTTCTGTTCATGGTCAAGACATCTCAGATACCCAGGTGTCTTAGTACAGCCAAACTGATTCCAGAAAAATGTGAAAGACTGGGGTTTAGCCATGGAACAGCACTGGTGCTGTGCTTAATAGATTAAATGAATAAAGTATGAACAGGAAAGGAAAATGTAATTGGAAATCTCAGCTAGTTCTGTTATCAGACCCTGCTGTCTTCTGTACCTTCCTTTCTGAGTGTAGTCCTGAGAAACTATGTCCAGATTCCTCAAAAACTGGCATATCATGAGACTGAGCCTTCAGCTTCTTATCCTTACCAGAGTTAAGTCCCCCCATGACTGCCACTCGTGTTCTGCAACTCTCCATCCCTTTCTTTACTCCCTCCTTTTCCTCTGGGCACTTTTTTTTTTTTTTTTTCCCTCACCATCAGATCATGGAGATTTTGCAGGAGGGAATGTGACAGCTCTGCATGTAAGTAGCCAAACAACACTTCATTTCCCGGAGGGAGCTTGCGCTTTTCACGTTTGGTTCCCCATCCACTTTAGGGAGTGTGGACAATTACATATGGCATTCATCATTAATTCTGCCAAAGCTAGGGCTGAAATGGAGACTGAGCTGTATTAATGTTGTGATTTCAGTGCCTGCTCATTTAGTACTGTTATGCATTGTTCTTCATTTATGTTCTGTCTCAGTTCCAGAGCAGGCCTGCAGGGAGGGAGAGAGGCTCTTTTGGGGGGGTGAGACGTGTGTGCCTGTGCCTGTGCTGTATTTTGTCTAATGCCCGAGACAGTAAGGACTGTGGGTGGTAAAGGGAGCAATGGAGGCTATAGGTACTACAGAAATACAAACTACTAATCACATTTGACTAAAAACCAAGGCAATCTCGGGGTACATCCGTGTATCAGCAGTTTTCCCAAGCCCAGGGACGATGTGTTGGTGGGCTTTGGGCGTCAATGTTACTTGAAAATGTAAAGCTAAATAGAAGCTGCTAAGTGTTAACTGGTTTGCAGCCATTTCTTTCAATACTGTTGCCAAAGAGACAGCCAAGGTGGGGGAGCATCTCTGGTTTTAATCTGCCTAAGAAAATGTGTTGTTTGCACTCTCCTGGAGAGAAATCAGGCTTGAAAGTAGAAGAATCAAAAAGAGTTGATGGCAGTGATTTCTAATGGCTCTGCTTGTATTGGCCTGGACAGATCAAGCATATCTTGGATGATATTCTGGAGATGCTTCCCAAGGAGTTTAACGTGGCAGAAATTATGCAGAAGACTACTGTCTGGAGCCCCTATGCCCTTGTTTGCCTTCAAGAGTGTGAGAGCATGAACCTCCTCCTTTCAAAGAACCGTAGGTCTCTTAAATAGCTGGACCTTGGTCTGAAGGCAAGTGACTTTTTTATTAACGGTACTGTTGCTTTTCTGTGTATTTGGGGGCTTTTTGTTGCTTTTTTGGAAATGAAAGAATAGCTATTCTTTATGATGCCAGTATGCTTTTTATTTTCCTCCAAACAAAGGGGGAGTTGATGTTCTCTCCTCACATGGAAGTGCTGCAATCTGCACTCTTCTATGATCCTGTGCCAGACACATGGACTAGACTAGCCTATCCA
Source organism: Pandion haliaetus (assembly GCA_013401275.1). Lineage (NCBI taxonomy): Eukaryota > Metazoa > Chordata > Aves > Accipitriformes > Pandionidae > Pandion > Pandion haliaetus. Next base: position 192,470 of record VYZV01016812.1, on the reverse strand, counting down.
TTCACATGCAGCTTTGCCCACTGGTAAGTACCCTACAGTAACAGGGTTTAGCTACTATGCACAGAGCTATTCTAGCGATCTAAAACCAGCAGCTTTGTTCCTTTTTTTTTTTGTACAAAATTTGACTATTTAATGCAAGTCAGTTTTACTTTGAAGTGAGTTTTATAGAAATGCTAAGCACTTTGCTGAAGCCAAGGTTCCGTCACCTCCCTTTGTCACAAGTACTAGGGGTGTTCAGCATCTTGCAGGATTCTTCCTCCCCTACCCTGCCACCAGCAATATCCACTTGCAGGCAGTTAGATATGGATAAAATAGGCAGTGGTTTTAGAAATTCCTCTGATATCTTATGGCAATGTATGCTGAAGTATGTCATTATTCAGTCTCTGTCAGACTCTCTTGTGCTCCCGATTTGTACTTTGCTCTGGCTTACTGGAAGTTTAAATGAACCACTGAAGATGGCATCAGACAATTTGCATTTAGGCGGCCATTGACTGTTGTTACCAATTTTTGGCAGTTCCTGAAGGTGCACTAACATGACTAATGGTAATGTTCAGGTTTCTCCCTAAGACAAGTTTTACAGGATTGAGCGTACTCACATTCTCTGTTGCTAGCAACCTGTCTCATGCTGATCACCTTCTACAATTGATTTTGGACATACCTACATCAGGGAAAGAACAAATTCCACTAAAACCATGACCTTATGCTTACATAAGCATATACTTTCTGGTTACTTCAGCCACGTACTTTCTCTGTAGACAAAAGGACTCTTACACGTGAAGTCTGCAATTTATTTGTCTAAAAAAGTAGTACATATAGATTAAGGCAGAAGCTATTGCTGCTTCTCTTTTAGGGTTACTGATCTTCTCATGTGGTATGGAGAACTTGGCATCTGGACACAGGACCTTGTGCTGCCAGCAGTGGTGTGGCTTTCTGGCTTGTTCATTCGTCAGTCCTTTCTGACAGGTAAGCAGTGACAGTTGTAAGGAACCAGGCATATGGTTTCACTGCCAGACATTTATTTTTTACTACAGGTATTAGCTTTGTTTGTGATGCTGTTTGGAGAGTTAAGCGCAATTTAAATAAAAAGATAAAAATCAGCCAAATATCAGAACAACCATCTCCTGAAAGCAGGGGGAACAATCCGAACTCATCTTCAGTCTACTCAGAAGTGTGAAGACAAAGCAGCTAAGGAAATAAATAAATCTTGAATTTCATAGTTTAAAAAAGGTTAAGAGTGCAAGTTTTCCTACTCTTTATTATTTAACCAATTCAGTGCATGTGTCATGGTACCATTCTGCCTTATTCCTAGTAACATAGTTACTGGGCTAAGTAGAAAAAATAAAGCCATCTCCCGGTCCTCACCACAGTAGGGGATGAAAAATCTTCAGCAGTGTATCGATGTCGTACTTCTTGCCATGATCATGGCACATATGCATTTATTTATTCTGAAGACCACGATGAAGCCACATGAGAGCCCGGTAATGGTGTGTCTCAAATTCTGCATGGCCAGCAATGGCACTGAGATAATCCTTCGCTAGCCTAGCAGAAAGGTGGCCAGGAGCTCCTCACAGGACACTTTGGCCTGGGTGCCGTCATTCCCTGGAGGAGATGAGCAGTGGGAGCCCAGGGAGTGTTTGCAGCCCAGACAATGAAGCGCCTCTCCCTCTCCCTCTACTTGGAAGCAGAAGGGGATGGCAGCACGAGGGCTGGCAGGCAGCTCCTCTTCTCTCTGCTGCTCATGTCAAGGTCCCCAAATGGTGCTCATTTTGTGCCACAGGCATAGAGAAACCCCACTGTGTTTTTTGCACTCCTTCTACTGCCTCTCTCCAAGCTTCCTCTTCTGGGCACTTGTTCCTATCAAGGCCTGGGGGGGATGTAAGGACCGTGCAGGATAGAATAGATGTTAGCACAGGCTTGTTCTGAACGGGGACTTGGCTGGAGAGAAGCAGTGTCTCTGAGTGCAGACAGCAGTGCAGTCTTGCTCCTCTGCTGGGGAGGAGGGGGTTGGTTTGGTCTGTACTGTGCAGAATGTTTTGTTTCCAAACAATTGCATCCATGCAGCTTTTTTGCCCGACTTCAAATAATGGCCAAAGGAAAACAAAACAAAACAAATCCAAGTCAGTCTCAGGCTTGAGCATAACTGGCCCAAGAGGGGCACATTAACAGTTCTGACATTGAAATTACTGTCTGGATACTGAATTATTGAAAGTATTAAAGCTGTAATGCAGAGCACGGCATGCAAGAACAACTGGCCATTGGATAAGGTATGCTTGACTACCGATGTTACCAAAACGACCAAAGAAGATTATGGCCACCTACCACGGGAAGGAGCCTGTATCTGTGGACTTTCCATGGAAGGTAGGATATAAACTTAAATTGCTTGATCTCAGTAACTAGTTCAGGGACAGTAGCCTCCTTCATTAGGTAGAGAACTTCCCTCAGGGGTTGGACTAAAATGTTGTGATCCTATGAACAGCACCGTGGAAGTTTAGGAAGGGTGGTAGATTGTTGGTGTTGGTCCACCGTGACTTTAGATTTCATACCAGCTTGGTGTCCTAATCACTGACTATACTTCATGCATTTAAATAACTGTTAATGGAGTCTGAACAAGGTCTGCGTTGTAGTAAAGCAGAAGCTCTAATCTAGTTGTGGTTCAGAAGCTTAAAGACTATTCCAGAGACTTTAAATTTCACCCTGATGCTGATCACCTGGAAATTTTCAGCAGCTCTTAGAGCTGCAGAATAGGGTTAGTAGTTACCAGGTGTTGGTAACCTTGATCAAGCCATCTACACAGTTGCAGTTAAAAAACAAACAAACAAACAAAAAAACCACAAAAAAAAGTATTTTCAAACTCATCTTTCTCCTGTTTTTTCTTCCACCTTGGCAGAAAGTTGTCAGTTCTAAATAAACAGGCCTAAAGAGCTCTGAATTTTTCATTTGCTAGGCCACAGTACTTACAGGCCATTGGGGAGACATACCAAGAAGCAACAAAAATACTTGAGAATCCATGTATTAGCATGAGGTATAATGACACACCTAAGTGGGTGATGTGTAAGTATGACAAGAGTAGATTTTTCATCTGGGTTTCCAAGCAGTCGATTATTGCAGTAGCTGTAATATGGTTGTAGGCTGTCCCTGAATGGAAATCATGTTCATCTTTTAAGCTGCAGCCCCTCTTTTAACAATTTTCAGAGGATAAACTACCTTGTGGTTTTGGAATTGTATTTTTCTGAGACTGAAGTATCTAGTTTAGGAATGACAATTAAAGCCCACAGTCAAAATGAGATTTTAGTTTTAATTTAGAGAGGCTGTCAACTAAGTTACAGCTAATTAGAGGAAAGATGAATGACTCCAACAGGCAATTAGAGAAAGGTCATCATTACTTGTACTATTCACCAGACCTGAATATAATAAAAGGAAAGCAACTCTTTTGGAAGGGAGCTGCTACTACAGCAGGTAAGCTCCAAGGGGAAAGTCAGGGTGGGGGACTGGTGCAATGATGAGCATGTCATTTGACTGTTGCTTTTTGAAATAGTAGCCTGAATTTTTCAGAGGACTTTTTTTAAAACATCTGTCACTCAAAGGGCAATACTGTTCATTCCTCCTGTGGCTATAAAGAAGGTATCAAGGAACATTGTGAGCTGCAGTTTCTGTTTCTGTTTGCAAATATAAACTTTGCAGTTGCTACCTAAACACTCCTAAAATCCACAACAAGCATCTGCAACATTTTATATGCTAGTGTGTTAGAAGAACACACAACAAACTTAAATCCAGCAGCTTTCAGAAAGTGCATGGCCCTTGAGCAACAGCAGCACAGAACTCATCCCTCTTAACTACACTGAAGTACCTGGTTGATATCTCACTACATAAACATGTTAAACACTCCAGTGTAGTTCTCCACCTTTTGGACTACTTGATCATAAACTAGTGGAGAATTAGGAGAAAATCTGAGCACTTGACTTTGACAGGCATGGTCAGTCACATGCATACTCAAAAGTCCTGAGTGTAAGTAGTTTGCAGTCCCTGCTTTCAATAAAAGGGCATGCTGATGAAACCAAAGTCTAGTCCAGGCAGATAACTATGTAGTCATCTCCACATTCATACAAAGAGATGATGGACAACAGGCCAACAACAGTCTACACTAAATCTGTGTGTTCAAATGTAACTTTAAGTATTTAGCAATAAGCAACTCTTTAAACTCAAATTATTCTGGTCTTGCACTACAGAACACAATGTAAACCTTGTGCCTGCATTTATTCCACGTGCCAGCTGGGACATCCAGCTGGGGACCATAGATGAAGCCTGGCTCAAGGAATTGTCTCCAGCAATGCCAGGGCTATCCCAGTGGATGGAAGGGAAAGAATGTTTATGAATGTCCAGGTTATAAAACTAAAAGGAGGGGGCAAGCTCATGTTTGGACTTTCAATCTGAAAAGCAAGGAGAAGCCAGCTAACTGGGTTCTGGCAGGTGTAGCTTTACTTGTGGTAGTTTAGTACTAAGCTTTCAATAGCATGCACTGCTTTCTCAGTCTGCCTTGTAGTTAAAGCAAAAGGAAGTAAGTATTTTTCACAGTTAGCTGGAGCAGGAGATATGCCTCACAAAAACACAATCCTTAGCATAACACTTATGTGCTCTGTATTGTTGTTTCTTCATCTGTCACTGTTGTATTCATGCTTTTCTCCACATAATGGTTATTGATCTTCACTACATCAGCTACAGGAAAGTAAATAGGAAACATCAGCATCTGGGTGTAATTTCACTCACAAAATACTCCTCTTGATTATTCTTTATTCTCTCTACATAAGATGAAATGTGTATCTTACAAGAATTTTAACATAATCACATTGCAATACAAACATGTTGCATTTAAACAAAGTTGTCTGAAAGCTTGGTTGTACCTATGAAAAAACATTTGAGTGTGAACTGTATGTAAAAAAAAAAAAATCCTGAACTTTCTGATTTAAGCCAGTTAACCAGTTATGACTGCTGTAAGGTAGTTGGTTGAGGCATCAGCCACACCATACAAAACCTGCTACTGCACAATTCTTATTTATTAGGATGATGTTTAAATTTTTTTTTTTTTTTTTTTTTTTTTTTTTTTAAAAAAACACTCTTCCTTTT
>VYZV01016812.1:166922-187333 GCA_013401275.1 Pandion haliaetus | reverse complement strand
CTCTTCCATTTTCATGTCTCAGTGACTAATTGCACTTTGGAATAAAAAAAAAAAAATCATCCTCCCAGTGGTAGGTTGCATCAGCTTTGGCTGGAATATAATGGCATTCCGATGAAAGCACCCTTCCCCTTCTTTGCAGGGACAAGTTCTGTAAACCCATAAACTACAGGTAGAGGAATAGGTTCAGAAAGCAAGGGTAGGAAAACTGAATCTTTATGGTCAAGTTGGAATACAAGGTGGTTTTGTTTCTTTAAAAAACAGGGAATGCTTTACAGGTAGCTGTTAAACACCCTTTCTGCAAGCTTGCACAATTATATAAATAAAAATATTGCTCAAATTGACCAAGTTCTCCATCGTGTGGTTGTGTAGCTCTATGAAAAATTAACCACTCGAGGTTCAAGAGTGCCATTTCACTTAACCTATAGGTCTGTGCATGTAGATTTCTCTACCAAAACATTTTCCTGAGAGAACTTTTGCATAAGACTGCGTCAATCAAAAAGTTCCCAACATAGAAGAAACGCATATACTATACTCTAAAATTCTATCTTATATAAAACATAGTAATAACCTTTTGAAGTAAAAAATTGCCAACATATTAACCAGTTGCAGGCACAGCTTGAGTTCAGTGTTCTCAATTGTCATCCGCCAGTTGTTTTTGTAAACTAGAAGACGTGAGAAAACAGTGTTAGTGCTTTTTGGGAAACTCAGGTTCCCCATACACAGGTAATTTCCATTGCTGAAGATGACAACTTCTAAAACAGCACTTCTATATGCTTCAAGTAATCAATATGAATTTCAAAATCAGCAAAAGCATTTCAATTTCTTAAGCAGCTGAATTGTTTACACAGACAATATAACTCACTTTAATGAAGCTGATCTCAGCCTAGGAGAAATCTGAAGCCAAGATACTTCTTTTGCATAGGTCCAGGATCTACCCCAGGCCATAGAAGTCAAATATTACTTAAAGGGCTACAACAGTTTAGAAAGAAATGACTACGGGGCACAGCCCTCACCTTTCCAGGTACTCCTTGACGTTGTTGTAGCCGTAGAACTTGGCCAAGTGGATGAGCATGCCTGTGGCACAGCGCCCATCCCGCCGGCGGCAGTAGCTGCAGTTGCACACCCCACGACAAGGAGGACAGATCCAGGCCTGCAAGGGGGTGAATGTGGGAGGGGGGGTAAAGGCAAGCCATGAGTAAGGTTATATTTGCTTTCCCTACCATGTGATTGTTCAGGGCTAGGTTTTAAAAGCCTGTATCAGGCAGCCAACCAACCTTATTAACACTTTCCAAATTCTGCAGGATTAAAGAAATAATTACATACTACCCTGTTTGCTTGAATACTTCTTACGCTGGAGACTCGGGTTCTCTGATGTCCTCAGTATTCATTTTCAAATAGACTAAAGGCATCTGTAATGCTCAATGGTAATGCATCCTGTGCCAGGCTGACCATAGTGAACTCCCGAGAAAAAGACAGGTATCTACTGTGACAAGTTTCTTTGGCTCTGCCTGCTGTTATAGCATGACTGCTGGGACTGAATTACCCAGCATATACATTAAGTAATGCAGGCATCTCCCAGCTGCTCAGCAACTGAGCATAGAGGCACAGGTGCCAACAGCCTGCATTACAGTATAGCAGCCCTTGCCACCCTGGGCCAGTGCATCAGAGCTCCACTGTCCTTCAGAACAGCCCAGAAGCCCATCTCTAAAGCAGAGATGGGGGAGAGGAGGTCCCAGAACAAGCTGAGCCCACAGAGCTATTCTACCAAAAGGTCTTAATGTACCCACATGCCTCATTCTCTGGCAGCAGCCTGTGTTCTCTCCTTGCTCAGTGCCTTGAGGGACAACAAAGAGAACCAACCCTAAGACTTTTTAGCTATCCTTCTCCTTTTTTCTTGTATGTAAAAATTGGAAGCTAAAACAAGGAACTGTCTTTGCATGCCACATCACTGAAAGCATTTAAAATAAAAAAAATTTAAAAAAAAAGTACATTTTGGCATTTTTCTGAAAGGGTACAGATTCCTTTTCTTAAAAGCTCTCGCGCTTTCCCTCCACTATCTGGTAAGCAAGTGAAGCTCCAAAGCACAAAGATGGCTTGTAACGCAGGTTCAGCACCTTCCACTTGAGTTACAACAAGCTCAGTGTCAGTCATAACAGTACTACACTACAGATCTTCTCATGGCAAAAAGCTTTGAACATGTTATCATGAGCACATACACATCACAGCTTACCAACAAAACCATATTCATTATACTTGTATTGGGTTTGCGTGGCAAGGTTTTGGTAGCAGGGGAGGGAGTGGCTCCTGTGAGAAGCTGCTAGATGCTCCCCTGGCTCTAAGACAGACCTGGCCAAGGCCAAGCCCATCAGCAATGGTGGTAGTGCTTCTGTGACAACATATTTAAGACGGGAAAACATGCCATGGAGAAAGGAGTGCAATGTGAGAGAAACACCTATGCAGACACCAAAGTCAGTGAAGAAGGAGGGAGAGGAGGTGCACTGGAGGAGGGGATGCCCCTGCAGCCTGTGCTGAGACAGCAGGCTGTCCCCCTGCAGCCCATGGAGGCCCGCAGTGGAGCAGATATCCACCTGCAGCCCATGGAGAACCCCACATTGGAGCAGGTGGATGCCCAAAGCAGGTTGTGACCCCATGGGGAGGCCACGCTGGAGCAGGCTCCTGGCAGGACCTGTGGACCTGTGGAGAGAGGGGCTCACCCTGGAGCAGGTTTGCTGGCAGGACTTGTGACCCCATGGGGGACCCACGCTGGAGCAGCCTGTGCCTGAAGGACTGCAGCCCATGGAAGGGACCCACGCTGGAGAAGTTCATGGAGGACTGTCTGCCCTGGAAGGGACCCCATGCTAGAGCAGAGGAAGAGTGGGAAGAGGAAGGTGGCAGAGACAATGTGTGATGTACTGATCGCAACCCCCATTCCCCATTCCCCTGCACTGCTTGGGGCACAGAGGCTGAGAATTCAGGAGTGAAGTTGTGCCTAGGAAGAAGGGAGGAGTGGGGGGGGGGAGATGTTTTAATTTGATTTTATTTCTCATTATCCTACTCTGATTTGATTGGTAACAAATCAAATTAATTTGGGGGGGGTGTTCCTCAAGTCAAGTCTGTTTTGCCCACAACCATAATTGGTGACTGACCCCTCCCTGTCACTGTCTCAACCCATGAGCCTTTTGTTATATTTTCTCCTCCCTATCCCACCAAGGCAGGGGGAGGAGTGAGCAAGCGGCCACATGGTGCTTTGTTGCCAGCTGGGCTAAAACCACAACACTACTTTCTCTCCAAGCCCAAGAAATGATACTTACTGGATCAAGCAGTGCTGATTTCACATCTTCCCCGTATCGATTTCGAAGACATGGTCCACAAAACTGCCCCCTTACTCCTCCACAGCCCTGGTTGCGACAGACTGTCTTCGTATCAATTGTCTTTTGTCGACACTGGTGGCAAGTACTACCCTAAAAGTTGGAAAGGAGGAGAAACGCATATGTATGAAAGACATCTTAAATGCTCATTGCTGAGCTTTCCTAATGTATCTGCTGCTAGCACAGCACAAACATCAAACCAAAGTCAAATTCAGCAATGAAAATCTTAGTAAGAACCGTAAGTTCTGTTGTTACGATAAATCATATAGTTATCTATCTGGAGAGATGCTAGGAATTTTGCAGACAGTGGCCCAGCCCCAGCTGCACTCGGCCTCTCAAACTACATGAACCTCATGTTGCAGTTCTGATCTTTTCCTCTATCTAGGAAAAAGTTAAAACTATTCAGAAAATGACCTTGTGACTCATCTCTGCAAATACAATAAAGCATGAAATATATAGTAAGCAAGCTGATCATTTAGATCTTTATGACAATTAACCAAATCCAGTGAAGGAAAGGAGTTCCACCAAGAGCTTTGGAAACTGCCCAACCCATACAGAAATGTCATTTCCGGGGGCGGGGGGGACAGGAAGCAGCAGGGATCACTATTATTTAATGGTACACCCACCCCCACCACATTTATATTAAATGAGAATGAGAGATGAAAGGGATGTAACTCTTATCAGTGATTAGTCATAGCTATAGCAAATTCCACTTAATAGCTCTATGGCAAGAAAGCACTTGTTTGCAGAGGCAAAAGTTGGTGGGGCATACCAACCAGCACAGGCCAGCCCATGGAAGCCTGGCAAAGCTTTCAAAGTTGTGCTTGTGTAATATAATAATGCTGAGCTGCACTCTCCAGAGCCTCAGGAAAGCATATCTTTTAGCAAACACCAGTGAAATATTACGAGACTTTCAATTTCAAGCACATGGACACACTAAAGAATACAGCAGCCACTTACTAGAACTTTGTCATAGATTTTGTCTTTAACAGTGATTGCAATGTTGTCCAAGTCCTCCTCAGTAATGTCCTCTACTGGACGGTGAGATGAATACTTTGATGATCTCCTCCTTTTGCGCACTCCACAATCCCCCTGCTAAACAAACTCATCTCAACACCTTTTGTCTAGTGTCATGCTTTGTCACCACACTTGGTGACAAATTCTTTCATTTATAATGTGTATATATAATGTGTATGCAGTCTAGAGGGGGCTGACTACAGGCTCATGGACCACTGGAAGAACAAGGAATAGAGTTTCCGAATCATCACTGCCTCTTTTTCTCTCTCTCCCTAATCTTTTCTCTACTCCATTTATTATTTATTCTGCTTATATGTTCTTCCTTCCCATCATTGTTACTTCTATTTCCACAAATCCCTAACGCATTTTTATGCTGCCTCCTTTTCTTTGCATTCCCTGCATGCCTACACTAACTCTTCATAATCCGTTTCTTCCTTTCAAAATAAGGAACTATGACCATCTGCCTTCCCATGCTTTGCTCCTTCAGTCTCCTAGCATACTCTCCCCTTGGTTTCTCCAATGATGATCTCTAATATCCTGCAGAAAACCTTTATTGAAGTTTTAAGTTAGTCCTGCCATACACAGCCATTTCTTATTATCCTGTTTGTTACTTGAGGCTCCTCCACTCACTATTAAGTGCTCTTTTTTCCTTCCAAATATCATTCTCTTTGACCTCTATTCATGTACAAGTCTCATCTGATCCTTAGCCTTCCCCCTGCCCCACTCTTGAACACCTCATTTGTCCTTCACCCTCGATCAGCTCTGTTCTCTCCAAAATAATCATTTACCAGCCCAGGTTCTCATTCGGTGCTATTCCACCTTTTTTAATAGCCAAGTTCCCTCTATAATGCTTCAACTATGCCCAGCACTCATTCCTACAAGCAGAACTGGGATCCAGCCTGTGCAGATGCAAACTTAAAGAGTCTTCCTCATAAAGGCTATACAGTAAATAAATATAATCAAGATAAATGACCACCATAAGCTAAGGGAGGAAAAAACCAGATTTTTAAAAAATGGGCAAGAATAAAACCTGCAACTTCTGAATGGCTAGCCAGTACATCAGCAGTTTGTTGGTGCAGATCCCCTTCATTCATTCTCAGTTCAGCTATGTAACTCCTATCTTCCCTCTACTATTTCCAGAGAAGGGTTTTTGCTAAATTTTTCTGAGTACAACAATAGAGAAGATCTGCTTTGTCACCTCCACCAGCCCTACTGCCTTGCCACTTGAAGGCCGCCTATATCACAGGCTCTAGTAATTTTCAGATAATGAATAAATAATAGACCGTAAGTAAACTGCCTTGTTATGTTTCGACAACGCAGGTCACAAATACAGCCTAGTTAACAGGTGAAAGATGAGGCAGGAATGCCTGAAGATAACTTCTGTAGCTAATCCCAACCAAAGGTTCTCATTAACTTTCTGTAGGATGTGACGTCTGCTCTAAGTGCTGGCCAACAATCTAAATGTTTCCAAATCCCTGACTGCTGGAGATATCAAAGTCTGGCAAATACCATGCTGAGTCTCTTCTTCAAGAGGTTTTGTTGTCTATAGCTACGCAAGTGTTCTGCAAATTTGACAGCTGACACAGTAAATTTTTCCAAGGCAAATTTTTCTGGTGGACGAGCATTTCTGGTTGGGTTCATGCGTCGTGCTATCTGGCCTTCAGAAAATGTCCTCCTTGGGATTTTCTTCTGTTTCTAGAAAGAGAAGAGGATTCCAGTAACCATCCCTTCAGTTACGTTTGTTGTGTTAAACACGAGAAATGATCTGAAAATGCCTGTACCACACTTGTACTATCATGAATTAATCTGTTCTTCTCCCACCCTTTATTTGTTAAGCCAAACCTCACCAATTTCTAGATTCCTAAGTGTTCTCCCTACGCACTATACCTTTTTGCTACTTTTAAAACACCACACCTTCACAGTCAAATTCTATTCCAATCAACATCACAAAACTATGCCAAAATTTTACGTACGGCATATTAAGGTAGAAGCTAGCTCTCACTTCAGTAGCTAAATGTTCAGGTTTTCCCACAACCTGAATACACCTTCAAGGAATAATCTAAATACTAGGTTATTTTTCTTTTATATTTTTTTAAATTGAAAGGGCATTAATAAGCTGCTTCTCCTACTTCCAGATTCCTAAGACCTGGAAATTAATAGGAGGTACACAATACCCTCTTCATATTGTCCCACCTGCCAATTACTGCGTGACTGAATTCATGCAGCAGAAGTCCTGCATGGACACCTACTGTAAAGGCAGCTACTAAATCTGACAGTATAAACAAGATGCAGGAAACAAGTCTGCTTGCTACCACATGCTTTAGTTATTTCCTTTGAAAGAAGTGAAAGGCACATTAGAAGGAGACAGACTGGAAATAAAAAACCAAGCACATGAGGCAACTAGAGTACTCCTGATGCCCTCCCCCTTCCTCAAGTAAAGATACTAAATAAAAGCAGCAGGCTTATGTATGTATTCAGAGGATGTTTAAGTTTCTGTAGGATTTAACTAGAGATAGCAAGGTTCCAGCCTTTCAAGGACTTTATAATTTGGCTTCACCTTTTCACCTGACAACCAACACAGCAGCATTTCTACATGGGCTTCCCAAAGACATGGCCCTTCCATTTTTCCTGAAACCTCTCCGGTTTTTAATATATGTGGAAAAACACTACTCTACAGAGAACCTAGAGGGATTGATAGTTCTCTGCTTTTAGCCAAGAAAAGTCAGTTGCAATAACTACAGTATCATTCCAGGTTCATGGTGAAGTGGTTGAATTTCATCAGCATAGCTCTGCTGGGAAGTGTAGATTTTAAAAAAGCCTGCAAGAGGGAAATTAACAGGATCTAAACCCAAACGAAAGCAACTACTCTTCCTTATTCCCACATATACAGACATTTGTCTAGCATCTAGTCTAGTGTCTAGTATTTCTGGGGCAAAAATGATAAAGAAGCATCTCACCTTGGTCTCCGGATTTCTTCATTAATTATCTTACAAAATTCCATTTCCTCACTTAGCCTCTGGTACTTAAATACTGACTAATAGCAAATCTATATAAGTAAAGTGACCAAACCCAAAGAAAACCAGAAAAAACTTGGTGAAAGCATTTCATCAGGAAACACATTAATCCTAAGTCTAGCAAAAACAACTGTCACCTCTAGCCAGTACTGGATACTTACCACCGAAGGAGTCAAGGTGGGCGTTTTCACTGGGAACAGGTCGGGTATGGAATTCAGTTCTGCCAGCAGCTGGGCAAGCTGAAACCAACAGTGATGCTGCATTGAAAACTCACTGCAAACTTGGAAATAAGCAACACCTATCATCCACCCTTCACATGCGCTCCAAATTATATCTGAACATAAGAAGTTCCAGTGCATGAGACCTTTCTGGAGGCATTTAAGTGGAGCTCATAAAAGGGGTTCATTTACCTCTGCCTTTACCTGCAAAGCAAAACTCTGCAGGCAGCGCTAACTTCACAGCTCCTGTTAATTCTTACTGAGAATTAGAATTAGCTAGAATTGCATCCAGTCTTGTTGAAACAGCGCTGAAGCAGTGCATTACAAGGTGGTTACAATATCTATGACCAATAACGAGAAATTCACAGTTCATGTGCCAGGAGGGAGAAAAGGAAGACAAGGCACCCTGGGCCAGAAGGCTGCAAGATGTTCCCTGTGAGCTGTTTTACTGAGTAACTGCTGATACACCTGTGCTTTTTGCCAGGGAACTGAGAGTGTCCCCTTAAGCAGTGACATTGTAGAAGGGAAACTTTGCTCATTGTTTTTCAGTAGTCCTTAGCAATGACTAGGAACATCCCTTTTTCAACCATGACAGCTAGAGCTGATTTCACAAATGCTGCAAACCACAGCCAGTAACGCAACATACCCATTGCTTTGTGCAGATACTCACAGCGACATGGGTACACGCTCATTTGCAAAGCTGTAAAACAAGTGAGCCCCACTGGCGGTTCCCCTAACCATGGCGTATGCAGTATCAGAAGCACTTCAGCAGGGCGACCTGTTGCACCATGTAGGAGATGTCCTGGAGGCACGTTTCAACAGAAGCAGTGGCTGACAGGTCAAAAAAAATACTGAGCTGTTCTGGAAGGCCAGGATGAGGCTATCTTCTGAAAAGCCAGCAACAGCAGGGATGAGCCAGGCTGCTAGCTGTCGTTGAGACCGCCATACCAATCATGAGATTAAAAGCTGGATACAGCATTTCTCGGTAAATACTTCAGTGTGGCATTTATTAAGAGCTATTTAATGTCATTACAGTACCACAACTAGGATGCCAATGAATTTCATGGTGGTTGAACTAAAAGGAAGAGTGGAAGGCGAGAAGGATGGAAGATCAGCAAGACCAACACAACAGTGAGGACACAAGACAGATTAGAAACACAGGAACAAAAGACAGATTAGAAACACAGGAACAAAACTAAAGCAATTTTTTACGTGTGAGCTGCAGGCCCACATGCCCAAGAGGTGTACTTGAGCCCCAAGACTGCTTGGAAGCTGCAGCTTTTCCTGGAATAAAGTAAAACTGAAGGAGGCACTGAGGACCCAACGTCAACTCAGATTTGCACAGCAGCATGATAATTAAAAAGTTGGTGGCATTTTGGACAATAGAGGAAAAAGCATTAGGGAATGATCAGTGTCTCTCTTTTCCGCACCTACACGCACACACTTTCAGTAGTTACATAGCAAAGCATAACTGTAAATATCACATCCCACATAACTGAAAAATTACATTTAGCATCCTTAGCTGGCTTTCCAATCAGTAACTGCAGCAGATCTGTCAGACACAAATGAAGAGTAGAAACTCTATTGAGCAAATGACACCATGAACCACCTGAAGCGACCAGCTGGTTTTCTGACATGTTCTGAATATAAGACTGCAACTTCAGTATCTAACTTTGTTCACATCCACATACAAAATGCTTGGTTCAACTCTGGTTTTAGACTTGAGCAGGACAGTCCTACCTGACGCTGTTTTAGGGGTAAATGTCTGAATGCTGATGGTCCTCTAGGGTTTTCCCATGTAGATAAATTCAAACACAAACTACGATGATATTTTCCCAAAGTCCCAGCACAGCAACAGCAGGGACCCCAAAATTCAAGCGTGCTGAAGCTAAGTACTCAGATGTAAATGTCAGAGAACAAAGCACTGCTCATAAGTCTTACCATGGCTTTATTTTCTTTAATATTCATGGCTCTCTTAAGCAGAGCACTGGAACTTTCCTCCTGTGTTTCTTTAACATCTTCTTCAGACTCTGAAGCAGAGCCCTCTAGTTTGTCCCACTGCTTGCAGCTTATGTCTTTTGAAAGAGGTGTGAGGGATTCACTGTCCTTTAGAGGTAAGTTAGAAAAAGCCTGTTCAGGCACTTTTTTCTCAGATGACTTTCTGGTGGGAAACTGCAAGGCAACACGAAGGCCAAAGCTTCTTCTCTTGGGGGAAACTTTCTTCTTCGCCTCTTCTTCCTCTTCTTCCTCGCTACCCAATAAATTACCATGTTCTTCATCACTCAAGTTCGACTCCATCGCCTAGAGGCAGGAAGAATCCCATGTTACATTATTGGCTGTGACACAAGAAAGGTCATTTTTAAATCACTAATTCTAGGCAGCACTCTCACCACCCAAAGGGACTGTCATAAATTCACCTAAATCAACAAATTTTTAAAAGTTCACAGTACATGACTTCTCCCTGTGCAGAGACCAACACAAAATCTACATGTTAATATTGTCTGGGATACAGACATGGCTGTCTTCAGAGGAACAATCTTACCCAGCACAGTCAGTCTACAAGCAGGGGAAAAAGTTCTCATTTCTAATATGTGATGTTACCTTAAATAAAGCTTTTTTTCTCTTTTAAGATAACACATACTTTCTTCAGCATGAAGAAAGAACATCGCAGTGTATCAGAAACACTCCTGCTAGAACATGAGGTTTACACAGAAGAGAAAGGAAGAAAAAAGAAGTCAACATATGCATTCACACATAGATGACTGCCTTTACCAGAACTCCTTTCTTGTTCACATCCACCTCACTTGAAGTGAAGCCTTCAAACGCTTCTGTTTCAGAGTCAGTGTCTTCAATGAAAATCCTCCGCAGTTCTTCACTGAGGTACCTGGACTGAAACTGAGCCCCCTGTAAAAATACCAGCCAGCAGCTGTGAGAGACAGTCAGATGCAAAGTAGTCACACAGTCACAGTAAACAGGTCCTGAGGCTCAAGAAGGTACCAACTAGATGGCATATAATGGAAAGCACTTTGCAGGCAAAGCCTGTCAAAAGAAAAAAGCAGAAGACATTCAGAGGTTCAGCACTGAGTTATTTTAACTTAGCAGGATTTTTTTTTTTTTCCCTTATTTTGAGCATGGGGCTTCAACTGAGCTGCTTCTTGCAGGGGGGAAACTTTCTTCTTCGCCTCTTCCTCCTCTTCTTCACTACTACCCAATAAAAATAAACTATCAGTTTTCTTATTGTGTAAATTACCATGCTGGTTTACATGTTTTCTTCTGGATGCAAAAAAACAGGCCTTGAATGGAAGAAAATACAAACCACAACCACAGTAAGAGGGAGCCCTCCTTTTTTCACCTAGCAGGACAAACAACACTCTCCTCTGTGCTTGCTGCAGCAGTACTCAAGGCTCCTGGGGATGGAGTCTGCTCCTTCTCACAATGTTACACCATCACTGAAATGACAGATACCAGCACAAAAACACAGAGCTTTGAACAGTCTGACTAACATCCCTCCACCTTCCAACTGCTCAACTCTCTCTGTTTTAATCATGCAGTTTATCATTCAAACATGGTCTAGGGTAGACAGATCCCAAATTTCTACCTACACACTAGGAATTAAAGTCAGCCCATGAAACATAGCTAAGATCTCACTAGAACAGTCTTCACGACAAGCACATTACATACCAATTAAACACAATGCATTTACTAAATCAGAATATATTTCCATACTTCCAATCAGAATTAGTAGAAGACCATCTTCTTGTCTCTGTTAGTCTCCTGAAAGACTTGCTCATGGTAGGAGCATAACCCATGTTCACACCACACCTGCCTCTTGAAAGTCAGCAACACTCACTTAAGTTTGTCTCCCCAATTTTCCTCTGCTATTTCTTCCTCCTACACAAGGTACAAAAATGACCTTTCATATGACGCACTTGCTGAGTATCTTCATTTTTCCTTTCAATTCCCTCCTTTCCCTGACTTTAATTACACACTTCTTTACGTTAAGATAGTATCTGGTGAAAAACAGATACAATAGATGAGTGCAAAAACTTACAGGGGAATGGGAAGGGGGAGCTACTACATATGCTGTTTCTTTACACTTAAAGATGTCCTACAAATTATTATGGGTAATTGGAATGAGTTTTCTCTGAGCAAAATTACTTTATTCTTTTGTTGATAGCTGCAGTGCGGCTGCTTGAAAAAGGAACAAACACACAGGGAAGTTACTTTAAAGTTAAATTGTGTTTCTTGGAGGGAAACTGAAGATTTTATGCATTCTCTGTTTTAATGAAATTCCATGGAAATAAGCTGTTTGTTAGCTAAAATGACAAAAAATAACACACCCAGAGCTACGCTGTTACACCTAGGAAGAATGGTCTACACAAGGTAAAACATGCATCAGGGATATCTATAGGGGAAACAGCTGAAATTCAGCAGAAACGCAGAGATTATGGGAGCAGGATTGCAGAAAGCCCTGAGGAAAAGCAGACACACAGAGGTCACTACTTGTTAATGCATTTGCGCATCAGCATCCAAGGGAACACCTGATGTACTAACATCCCATTCACCACCCCGGCAGGGCAGCTGCCTTGCCTCCTCCCCCAACCACTGCAGAATTTTTCTGAACTTCCCATCATTTTGCTCTTCACACCAAAACCTTTCAGCTTCCTGCACAACAAGGACCTACGGTCTTTCTCAGTGACAGTAGCGTTTGGCATCATAAACGGATGGAACTTAGGATAAAAAAATCGTGTTGTTATTGTACCATTTAGTGGTAAAGGAGTTAAACTCAATAGTGATAGAGATTTAAAATAATTCTCAGCCCAAGGGAAACACAGGAATGGTGAGGAAGGCTGCAGTGCCAGCTGTAAATTTGGAACAAGCCTCACTGGGATTCCCAGTAACGCATGTTAAACTAACAATACCTAGCTCTTCCACAGCATTTTTCATCAGAGGATTTTAAAATGCTTTGCAGCAAAGATCATTATCATAATCTCCATCTCACAAGTTGGGAAACTAAGGCAGGGAGAAGTAAGGTGTCTGCAGTTCCCAAGCAGGCAGCAGAAGCTCAGGCTCCCGCACAAGGCTCCCCCTCCACTATCACCTCTCCTCATCAATCATTCTTCGTGCTCCACACAAAGCCACAAATACAAGAGCAAGCTACCTCCTGGTTTTCTGAAGTTATCAGTACTGCTGTCTAGCGACAAGATTACAAAGCAATTTAGAGCCCAGTATGTTTCACTACATTTTAGCCACCGTCTTTCTCCATAGCACAGACTTTGGCTCTATGCCTAAATGGCTTCTGCACTCTCCTGAGGCCATTCACTTACAAAGGCTCAGAAATAGTACACACTCATACAAGCCTCATTCTGTCTGGTTCCTTTGCTGCTATCTTGTCTTCAGCACCTCTGAACCAGGTACTGACCCGATGGACTAGGGAAAAAAAAAAAAAAAAAAAAAAAAGGCATTTTCAATTTTGTTATTAATGGAACAGAGGGACCTTTCTGAGAGCACAGCTGATAAAGGTATCTTTTAGCACATGTACTTATAAGCTTCTAAGCTTATAAAAGACTAAAAACTAAATTTTCTGGCAGCCAAGACAGCACAATAGTTCTCTTCCTTTCTTGTGAATTCAGCTGGTACCTCCAGCTACCAAATCAGAGAATTAAAAATATCAAATCATTATGCTGATCCAAGCTACTTCACTATTAAGAGAGCAGAAAACCAGCAAATTTCACAATCGCAGCAGTTGATGGTATCTGTGGGTCACCACCACTAAAACACGGGTTTAGGGCAGAAACAGCACTGAGATAAATTTCTGGAAGAAATACCTTGAAGTCTGCATACTCACAAATAACAAATACCCATCTATTATCATGCATTTTCACTGCCTTATGTATCCAGGGCACACCAGCCCAGGATGGTAATTCTCTCTTTCCTGTTTGCTACACTTACCTACTTCACTTAAACTCACCTTCTAACGAAACCCATTTTCGTTTTTATATTATGAAAGAGGTTTTAAAAGCAATCATTAAACCCTAAAAAGGATAGCAAGTTTGTTTACATTTACTTTTAATATGAGGACTGCAGATTATGGGTTTTGCTGCTAGCTATGGCTAGCTCAGCCTTGACGCAGGCTTAGAGTACTACTGCACTCAAAGAGCATAACTGGGCCACAGCAATCCATTCCTACCTTTTTTCCTGACTCCAGGGAATCAAAACTAGCATAGCCGTCCTCTGACAACCTCTGTCTGGAAGCATCATCTTTGAACCCCAGGAAATCTTCATTGTCACTGGGGGCATTAAAAACATCAGCCACGTCCTTGGGTATCTGTTTCTGATTCAAAACGAGACAGAAGATACGAGTCAGACATGCCAACTTAATATGGAAACTCAAATTGGCAACTTATTTTTATACTCTTATGCAAGTACAAATCTGTATCACAAAATATGCTATGCGCAAACTGTACCTCATTTAGCTAAACTCCAGGAAAATTCTGTACCGACTGTTTTAATCCCTAAATACAAACTCCAGATTTGGGCCTAGGGAGGGGATGCGATATGCAGGGTGTTTTAACTCCACAGAACAGTACTTCTCAGACATAAAAATACGTGTGTGCCTCATCTGTGCAAGCACATACTCACGGCACCCTCTAGCCATGCTGAAATCCACCACCACTCCTCCTCTTACACAGCAACGATGGCTCTGAGGTGAGGAACCTTCAAATATAACACAATGCTAAACAACTCCAGAGAAACCTTACCGGTAGATCCAGTAACAGTACCATTACATATTTTAGCAGACAGACACTTAACTAACTCCAAAAATAACAGCAACTCATTCTCCTTTGTCAGTAGTGCCACAGAGCTTTTTCCACGACGCTTGGTAAGAAAGTAAAAACCCATTTTAACCAAGAATACTTCTCATTTGCTAGAAGCCCACGATGCAGCCCACCAGGAGGAAGCACTGCCAAGGGCAGGCAGCGGCACTTTCTGAGGTGACCAAGGTCACAACTTCAGAGTTTGAGAAGTCCAGTTCCAGCACCGAAGGAGACTCATACCACCACAACCAACCATTCCCTCCTGGCCATGTACTTCTGCAAGCACTTCATATAAGCCTCTCCATGTAATGGGCCAGTGAGAAAGCCTTCAGGCAGCTCCCACCTAGGCTGCTTTAGGATTTGGTGTGTGGAAGGATGGGATGAACAGATCCAGCCTTAAAAACTGAGGCAGAAGGCATTTTGCCAAATTTCAGAACACAGTTTTACACATCCCAGTATCATTTGCAAAACCATTCTGCCATTCACAGAAATGCTCAGGGAGAAAAGCATCCGCATTGCTCACCAGCACCTGGACGTTTATCTTCTACATCCCTAGGACCACATGTACATGTCACGCACACCACTATTTGAAGCAAGCCTCCCTGTTGTTTGCTGTGTGCTAAAGCAGCATATGGATTTCCCACTCCTCACGTTAATTCTCAGGAACGTGAGATCAACAGCTGCCTGGTGAGAGGGGCCAGTTCCTTGTCCGAAGGAGGTCTCCGGCCCTGAACATTCAACATCCCTGAGAAGAACTCCAGAACTGAGGGCAGCCCGCCCTTGTCCGCTGTCATAGACAACCAAGGTTGCTCATACAGGGCCTGATACAATGATTATTTTTTTTATTATTATTTTATCTATGTATTTATTTATTTCTGCCAAGGCAAATGGCCCAAAGGAGGCTCATTCTCAAAAAATAATGTTGCTGACAAAATTCCACTTCCATTAAAAAAGCAAGCAGCACCTTGACCAAAGCTTCACTCTCTGAAATAAGATACAGTAAGGGGCATACACGGGCTTCATTTTATTCTTGCTCTGCTTTTATAAAGCTTATGTAGACTGATGCAAAACTGATTTTCTGCTGCTTGAGCAAGAGCAGAATTCACCTCTGAACAACTGACCCCTCACAGGCATATAACGGCACAACCCAATGCACTGCTGCAAAAGTCGTGCTGTCCACATTTGAACCCCTTTGGATATTCCCTCACCCCTACTTCTTACAACAAACAGCCAGAATCCACCTCCGTTGCTGTGATGGAATTCACTCAGTACAGAGCAGCATTAAAAATGAAGCATTATGCATTTTAATGGAAAAACATACAGAGAGCTGTGAGGCTCCTTGCTATGAATAAATTGCTTCCAGGAGCCACTGCATTAGTTCTTGTGCTATTGTACAGCTGAGTTAGCCACTTCTGTGATTACTGTATGCCTAACTAATTTCTTCTTCTTCGTCTATTACTTCTGCATCTGCACCAGAGGAGCTGTTATGAGGGTGTAATTACTGATTTTGAACAAAGAAAAAAAAAAAAATTTCCCAGTAGAAGACCTTTTTTGATCTTTACGCATTCCCAAATACTAAGGTACTGATTTAAGTAACTTACTGCACAACTTCAAAAGATTTTTAGTTTGTCACTTACTGCCCCATAGCCTGACTATGAAGAATCCCATTCAGTCGTTGATGAGTCCCCATTTCACCAAAAGGGCTCAGGTTAATAACAGATAATACCTGACACATACAAGGTGGGCATACTCCATGAGTTTAAAAAGAGCACGCTCACAACCAAGTTTGCTCATTGCCAATATTTCTACACCTGAAATCACAAGTCAAGTTTATTCCCAGCAGAAGTCCATCGCCATCAGCAGACATCAAAGACGAGCTTGCATCAAACACCTCTGTAGTGACGGGTTGGTTTGCTGTTACTTATTGTGTAGTCCTGGAAGGCACAGATGTTTCCATTTTTAACTTTCAACTAAAATACGTTCAGAAACTGATTTAAAATCAGCACCAGAGCCTAGCATTTTAACTCTGTCAAAAGTAACAAAGTAGCATATACCAAGAAAGAAAATAGTTGCCTAAACACAAATGTCAAAATATTAATCTATTCTAAACACTGGAAAAATGCAGGCACTTCAAGAGAAGATTTTTTTTGCCACTAAACCCCTAAAAAAGGCAGGAAGGCAGAGAGGTGATGAACATTTCAAGCTTCCTCAGGGAAAATATTCCAACATGAACAGACCACAGGTTCAGACAGAACAGTCTGCTGAAATGCTGCAGAGATGTGAGAAATACTCTTTTAAAGATACCAGTTACGAAAAGCTAAGTACCAAAAATCTAGTAAAAGCTAGAAATAATTCATAGCTGCTGAAAAAGTCAGTGTCTTATTTCTAGTAGGAAATTTTATACCTACTGAGCTCAGTTATTTTTGCACATAAAACACACTTACGTGTTTAAAACACCCACAAGGTACTTCTCAAAAGCAGCAGAAAAACATTTGCTGCTACAAACAGCACACAATCCAATAATGGCCAGAATAACCAACCCTAACTATGCTTTTTCAACGGAAGATCAAAGTTCAAGGCATCCCCAATCTCTCAGTTTCCCCTTCTCTAAATTTGACAAAATACTGCTGACAGACCCAAGAGCGGACACAGATTAATCGGGCTGCACGGAGGAGAGTTACCGTTCCCGCAGAACTGGGAGCAGGCAGCTTATGTATGCCCATGGGGGCTGCCAAATCTGTCACCAAGGGCCAAGGGCAACAGAGACAGAAAATGAGGCCAGGAGGGATGTCAGACCTGTTTTGGCGATGCTCCCGCACTCTCCACACGAGTGATGGGCAAAGTCAGGCACCTAGGTTCCCATCAGTCAAAACATTGTTTTTCTAAGTGCCAAACCCACGAATTCCACCTGCTTTGTTAGACAAGGAGAAAAAGAAAAGCCTGAGATGAGCTGTTCTACTTCCACATCAACAGGCAGAATTCTCGTGTCTCAAGTGAAAAAGCAACTTTCCTGCATCAACAAGCAGAATTCTCGTCTCAAGTAAAAAAGCAACTTTCCTGATACCAAAGCCAAAACAGATGCAACTTGCCCTTCTGCAACGCAGTGCCCTGCCAGGCTGCAAGGAGAGAACACTTGCCTGCATGCACACCCACAGCTTCAGTGGGAAACATCAGAGTTATTTCTACACCCTTGTCAACCATATTCAATGTTTTTAAGAGGTATTTGTATATATCGCTTTCATTGCCAATTATCACACTAGTGCATTCTTCTCTGACAACGATGTGTCAGGAGAATACACTGTGTGAGAAAGCAGGGCTAGATGCAATTTTCTATTTTTGCTCCTTCCATGAAAAAAAAAAAATCAGTTGGGCTGTGTTCCCCTCATTCAAGTTTGCACAACATATGGACATTCCTATCTGAAGCAGAGGACAGATAATTTTGGTAACGTTCAAACTCAAACTGAAATAATCCCAGTTTAATCTCAAACGCATACTCACACAAACCAAACTTGTGCAAAGTCACACCTTCAAGACGTGCTGGAAAACCTCTTGACTTGTCCCAGGCTCAGTACGAAGGCAAGCCCAAAGCATACCACCCAAGGGTTACAGGCACCAGATTTGGCTCATAGCCCCGAAATAACAACCGAACAGGGAAGCACTCCAAGGCTGACAATTATGGGCAGCACTACAAGAATTAGAGGGCCCCAGCCAGCCAGAATGCAGATAGGTGCCAAACCAAAAACCCAAAACTATTTAGAAGTCAAGATCCTGGTCTTTCCACTGGAATCATAAAGATGAACAGCATTGTGTGAAAGCTTCATTTTAAACATCATACAAATGTGTGAAAGATGTGGAAGGCAAAGAGAGGCAAAGTCACATATTACAGTGCAGAAGAATCACACAACTAGATCCACGGCCAACAGGACTGTCAACACCATCCAGCCAGCCTGAGACTTAAGGGCAACAATGAAATCTAGGAAGGCAAGGAGGATCCCAGATGATCTCTGCAATTTCTCAACAGCATCAGAAGACAAAAGACCGCAACTTTCTGGACAGTGAAGTATATTCCTGGCACAAGTGGCAGCAGGGTGAAAGGCAAGTGAGTGTTCAGAGAAAGGAAGGAACAAGTGATAAAATGAGCAGTCATCACACAGTTTTACAATCTTCACAGGGATACTTTGATTCCCCCAAAGGTGAAGATGGATTATGCCTGAGCCTGTAAATCTGTCACAGCAACAACTCCTGGGAGTTTCAGGGTGGTTCCCCCTGCCCCCCAGAAAAGTTATAGTCATTTTCACCCCAATCAACCTACTGCTAAATCCAAGTACTCCACGAAATTTTAGTAAATTCAACTATTTTCAGAACAGTAGAGTATGGTTTCTACATTGCTTTAACAGGTAATGAAATAAGCAAAACCCCATCAAGCTATTTTATCCTAAAATAAAGAGTGTCCAACTATCATAATCACGTGGCAAGTCATTTAAATATGTTACCTTCCATAGGCAACATCTACATGGAAACTATCCCCTACTTTTCAAAAACACTGATAATAATGTAAATACCAGCATATGCATATGCCAGCACATGAACACAGTCCAAATGCTCTGTCAACTGCTACTACCTCTTCTTTTGTAATATCTAATCTCTCGCTGATCCAAACAGTAGTAACAGCTATTTCTGAATTAATTCTGCATAATTCAAGAGCATCCCTTTCATCTGCGGCGGTGCCTAATTACTTTTCAAGGCCGGGCGTTCCAAGCAAAACACTTTTGTACAACACCACAGGAATGCAACACGTCCCCTCTTCATGGCCGGACTGCTAGCATCCAAGCTTTTTGGGTGCAAAAGCTTTGTCAGCCAGGACCCCTTCGACAAGCTCCCTGTACTGAAACTGCTGTGCAAGGACCTGTTAAATTAGACCCCGGGATGGGAAATGGAACCGCAGGTCTTAAGATTCAAAAGAATTTCGTACTGCTGACTTCCTTGGCGATTGCTTTCCATGGGGACACGTACTCACTCACAAGCTAATTTAGTCAGCAGACGACCCATGACTTCAGAGACAAGGAAACCTTCACCACCACATCCTTCTCGCTCAGCCAGGACTGAACCCGCGTGTCATGAAGAGGAGCAAGAGCCAGCAGAAGGCCTTGCTCAGCCAAAACCAACCTCCCACAAGAAACAGGAGAGCACTGAGAACAGACTGCATCCTTCTCCCCTTTGAGGAGCTTTAAAAGACACACGATGTACAGCAGAAAGGTGACTAGCAGACAGTAAGAGCCTCTCCTTATAGCACCACAGAGGAGAAGTAAACGCCATTCGCGTTATATTGCGTCAATCAGGTTTCTGCCAAACTGTTTTACAGTGCCCTTATCTCCAGTCTGCCAATGGAGAGCCTGAGGCCTTATAGAGGTGGAACGTTTACAAACTCCCAGAGAGAACAGAGGTCCTAACAAACGTTTCAGTGTTTTCTCCAACCCTGTGCTCCACAAAAACCCATGTAGCTCCCTAACCTTCCATCAGCAAGAACTGGCCGAGATGCTGACTTTCTCCTCGCTGCCTCCCACCCCCTGGGAGACCCACCACACCACCTCTCGAGACTTGAACCACACCAGCAGCCTGATGCATCCAAGCAAACGCCGGGCCCGCCTGCGTTCGGCCCTTACGCCTCCAGCCTTACCAATGCTCATATGTACTCAGGCGACTCAAGCAGGCGTTTGTGGCATCGCGGCATTTCAACAACAAAAATAAAAAAGGTCAGAATTTAAAAAAACAAAACAACAAAACCACCAGCTATTTCAAAACCGACACCCCCAGGCTTACGGAGACTAATTAATTAACAAAGCTCCTCCCCAGCAAGCTACGCGCAGCCCACCAGCCTTAGTTTAGAGACGTAGCACGACCCGCCACGGCTGGAGTTTCCTCACGCCGACGCTGAACGCTTCGGGGCCGCCCCAAAGGCGGCTTCCACCCCACCCC
>VYZV01016812.1:92184-166322 GCA_013401275.1 Pandion haliaetus | reverse complement strand
GGGGGGATATGCTTTCATCCTCCAAATAACTTAAAAATATTTATTTACGCGGTACAGGTGCGAAGTGTAAGCCTTTTGAAAAAGTCAGGAAAAAAAAAAAAAAAAAAGGAATGGAGATGATGTAGCTTCAAACGCTTTGTGTGAGCATTTCCCGGCTTCCCGAGGCAACTGCCCTTAACTGCCCAACTGAAATCTAAAGGTGAAAGCGATGGGAAGCAGAGCTGGTTTCTTCCGACAGCAAGTCAAGAGTTCAAATTTCAAAATATCACAAATGGTGGAAAGTAGGTCAAGTTAGAGAAATTTAATTGGAAAAATGGGAATATATCAATTTTTAAAGCATTTTTCCTGCAAGCTGTTTCCTATTTTATTATACTCTTCCACTCTTCAGCTAGCAGGAGGAAAAATGAATGCAAAGACGTGGAAACTATTTTTCTGGTTTCCTCTGAATAATCTGTATTCCTCAATGAAGAGGTTTAATTTTTATTAAAAACTTACAACGTGATATGTGTCCCCTTATTAATCAAGGCGGGGGGGGGAGTACTAGATTAGGCACTTTATTTTATGATTACTCAGTAATTCAGTAAGAAAAGCAGCCCTCTGAGCAGAGACGTGCTCCCAAAGATGTCTGATCGGGTGGGGTGGAGGCCCGTGCCCAGCTTCCCCCGGTCCCGCTGGCACTGTGATTCTTCACTTGTCCAATGCCATGTGAAGCAGGCCTGACAGAAACCTGTTGAGATGGTATTTACCTGCTGCAGCTTTGGTAATGGAATGGTGCACTTTCCAATATGGTTGTAATTAAGTTAACTCTCGTGATTAGGGCACGTTTTATAAAGATCCCTTCCCTTTTCCCATTCTGGCGTCTGAACATTTCTCCCTTGATGGGCCTGAGAAGCATCCTCCATCTTGGCAGCATTGCAGGCACGCACCGCCTCTGATGGGGCTGCTGCCAACTGATCATCATCCATCTCAGCAGGATGGCCTCCGCAGGTGGCTCACAGGTAGAGAGCCCTCTCGGGATCAGCAGTGAAGCACTTTCAGTGTTTGCAGTGCCGTAAAATAAATGTGTGTGTCTTTACCGTTCTCTCTCTGGCGTTTGAGAAAATAGCAGAACACGCAATGGCTCTGCCTGAACCGGGGGATGCCAGGATGAGCTCTGCGGGCATGCTCCACACCCAGGTGTCTGTCCAGCAGCATGTGGGTGAGCTTCCACAGCGCCTCTAGTCTGGGCAGTTGCACCAGGACAGCAAGAAATGCACTTGCCCATGTAATCTGGCTGAAATAAGCCCATGGTAACTGTCTTTATAGGTTTTGCATTGATAAAGGCAAATCAGATGAACAAACTGCGTTCCTCTGTAGCTCGCCTTCAAACCCGATTGTGAATTGCCATGCTAAAAATAAATTCATGTTGTTTTGACTATTTGAATACTTTCTGGCTGCCATCAAATTAAATGTTATATGTATGTTTTAATTTAGGGGAGAGCTCCAAAGTGTGTTGTGCACTCTGCCTACTACGATCAGTTCCCGGGCCTGACTGGGTATTTTAAATACTGTACTGTAAATATTGACTTAAAATAAAAGTCAGAGAAAAGTAGTGTTTTCGCAGGAAAGTGAAGGACAGATGAGAAATGGTGATCTCCTGGCTGTTTCTGAACAGCCACTCTAAAACGTGGAAGAAGAGCCTCTCCGCCTACCCTGCTATCTGATCCTCAGTGTAACACGTGGTGGGCTACCCTTTTTAAGTCCTTCCAAGCCTTTATATTCCAGCCATAGGGAGAGTATTTGTTAGGAGGGAATGTGAGGAAAGTAGTTACATGCAAACAAAGAACCGTTTAGCCAAAGCAGGTCATTTAAATACTGGTTTGCATTGCAATATCCGCTACAGAGGCACCTGCGGTTGTCACTCAGGCTGCAGAAATAAGAAGCTTTGGGGATGAGGTGGGGAGGAGGGAATTCAGGAGAAGACAAAATGCAGGAATTATGTATAATATCAGCAAAATTGAAATGTGGACTTCTTAAAATACAAAAGAATAAAGATCTCTTGTGCGATACATTGCTGAAAGACGTGTATTTTATGTATTCCACTGCTGACCCTGGGTTTGGTTCTTTCACTTGTCCTCAACGGTCTACATTATGAAGCACTTCGTTTGTTAAAAGCTGTCAAGACGCTATCTTGGAATGCGAACAACAGACTTAAAATGACTGTGTTGACTGTCCTGTGCTAAATTAGAGTGAATAAAATTGCATTCCGTTACAATAGAGATGTGCAGCTATTATGCTGTTACACATACATTATGAACCGCCTGATAATATCTTCTGCTATTTTATGCAATTTGATTCTTTGTTTCTCTTTTTTCTGTTAACTTTCCACTTCATTTTGTACTTTCACAATCATTCTCCTTCCCAGTGTTTTCAAGCTCTTTGTGTCAGCTATTGCTCTTTATGTTGCTTTATTAGAAGTGGGGATTTTTTAGATTTCGTTAGTTTAATTTGTCTGCAGCTGTACCTCAAATACTTCTCAGTGTGGACTTTCCATCACTGAATTCCTGCCCATTTTCTTTACCTCTTTTCACATTACTTCAAAGTTTGTTTTTCTAAACCCCAATAGCTTTTGCGTTACTGCCTTGTCAGTAGGGTCTCATCAGCTGCTCAGATGAGATTCAGCTGGATTCCAGCTACTCTTCAACTTCAACCTTATATATTAAGCCTGAATTACTTTGCAATGACTGGGTCCAGAATAGTTTCTGACTTTGCTCATCATCCTGTGAGAGCATTGCTGATAATGTCTCAGTCCAGGTCTTCGGACTCCTAAACTATACAATGAAACTCATAACAGCAAATTTTGTCTTTTTTTTTTTTGTCTTGGGCTCGGTGTGACCATTATAATCAGAGTACAACTTTCCGAACAGAACAAATGTGTACTGAAGGAATTATGAGCTGCTCATGATATGTATCAGGTATAGCATATCCATCGGTTTATGGGGACCACCTCACTAACATGCTGGTACACAGTAAAATTACAGGATGAACAAATACCACTCTAGGTTATAATTCTGGACATTAATGCTGTCAGTTTGCTGAGCTGGATAAACATTAAAATCAGTCCTCGCTCCCGAGCACTGTTTTCACTGCTCCCTCCAACAGTCTCTAATTTGGGGGCCATTGTAATCACGACTTGGGGCTTCGCTCCCATCTTCCTGCCACCACGTTTCGCTGAGACCTGTCAAGCATTTTAAGTAGCACGCACTTTCCCACACTTCTCAATGAATGCTGACATACCTAACTTAAAAGGATTACTTTCTGCTGAGAGGAATTGTAATCCTCTTTTCCTGCTCTTCAAATCCTCTAGTAAGTGAAAAAGAAAGGCCAAGATCTGTTCTGCTGTGCAGGGCAAATCACCATCTCGCAAGGTATAGAAGAAAACAACAAATCTAAGATTTACTTGTGGTCACGCTTGTCCAGGAGCTGTGTCCCTGACTATTAACTCATTGGCATCTTCCATCACTATTTTTTGGTGCTTTGATATTTTCTGTTTTAGTTTCTAATAGCTGTATGAATACACACACAATGGCTACGCCAATGGTGCTCAAGACAAAACACTTCTCTCAAAGGTATCTACAAAGACTTACAGATACTGCATTGCCTTAACTTGAACCCAATTTTTAATATTATGTATTCTGTTAACAAACCCCAGAAACATACTTTTAATTTATATACAAAACCTAGTGGTTTTTCAAATTGCCTAAGGTCAATTTGGAGAGTATTTTCAAAAGCCAGCACTGAAGATGCTGCTGGTGGTGGTGAAGCTGTGTGCTTCGAGGGTGGGGTGTCAGTGGTACCCGACACAACAACAAAAGCACAAATGTTCCTGCTACCTTGATTTCCACCAACCAATCTCACAACCTTTCCTCCCACGTGGTGGTTGTTGCAACAAACTGGCTTGTGGGTGAGGCTGAGGGCAAAGTTTGGGTGATCTTATGGTGCCAACTGAAAATCAAGCTTCTTTTGCAATAGTAGCCTGACTTCTGTCTAAGAGAGCCCTCCCCATGCTCTCTCATAGTTCCCTTAAAAGAGCTGCAAGCATGGGGGGGTGGTTACCAATAAAGCTTGCATTGCTGAAAATTTCATTTTCTTGTTTTATATTGCAAACCAATATTTTGTTTCCAGTCATCCATAAAGTAGATGAACCAGGATTAGTGTCCCCTCACCCTTTCTATTACACTTATTAGACAGCAAGCTGTACTTACAAGGTAGATGAACACCAGTTTCCAGCTTCTTCACAGGAGGTATTTTCCTTTCCAGTACGCTACTGCTGCAGCAAAAAAATCCACACTCCAAATTTATGAGAGGATCCTTAGCATCCTTTTCTTGATCTAATTCTGCAAGTCTCCGGTCAAGGTGAACAGCCATGTCCTTTGCTAATTCATCCTAAAATTCCTTGTTGATATTTGGCGGTGCCATGTGTTTTTATTAATTCTTAGCTGTATTTCAGCCCACTCTGATGGATGGCTGCTTCCAAACTGCCCAGGAGGTGGCTGTGTTAGTTTTAGCTAATTCCTCCTTGGGTAAATTCTGCAGCACCAGCAGAGCTGGACCATTTCAGCTGGATATGGGAAATGTCCTTCTCTTCCCTACCTTCCCAGCCATTCATCTGGGACAAATGAGTTTTACTGTTTCAGAGAAATGAGCTTTGGATTTTCCCTTCAGAAGAAGAGGGTTTTTTGTTTTTTATGCCGTGAGCTAGGATCATCTGACCTTTCTCCTCCTGCTTTCCATGGATTTAAAAAAGGCTAGGAACATATGGCAATGCCCCATTTCATCTGCATTCTCTAGGTGGTTCACTTCCAAATTCTTTCTCCTATGTCATGCTTTTAATTTCTTTCTGAGGCCGATTTGTCAGTTCTGTAAATCCTGCTGAAGATCGTTATTGTTAGCAAACTTCAGACTCACCAAAGGTTGCCTGGCATAAATTTTCTCAAAAAATCTGCAAATTCCCTACAAATTGCCAGACCACTTTGACATCTGAAGCCGGGAGAGCAATCTGTTCTGCCTTCTCATACCCAACAAAGTCTTTGCATCAGAGCTCTTCCCTTGTGTGAAAGGTCACCCTTCATGACTTCTTGGGATGCTTCAGGCTGCTATTTTCATTGCTTTTGGCAAGTTCAGTTTCAGTTTCAATTTTAAATATATTAGTCAACATTTTAGTTTTGCAAGTACTTCTACCACCTGATATAAGAGTTTCTTCAACTCAATTACATCTTGACTCAATGATTTTTTTCTCCTGGGCTTCTGGACCTCCCTTAGAAATCACCTGCATGATTTAAGCAATGAGTTGAAAGCACAGTGAATCACAGCTTCTTTCATTTGGAAGTAGAAAATGAAGATATGTGCTAGGTATTTCTTCGGTGCATTCCAGTTTGCTTACAATGTGCTTAAAGACCCTTTTCTGCAATAAAACAGGAAAAAAAAAATAGACTATTTTATTCTGCACCATTCCAGTCCATCCATCTCATCCAGTTGTCTGCCCAAAACTAGAGTTCACCTTTTAGCTTCTGTTCAGGCCATGTGTCCTCACTGCTTTCTACTTCTGAAACCATTTGACATCTCAGTCCTGTTTGTATTCAAATTTCTGGGAAAGCTTTCCTTCTTTCCTCTGAGATAATTTTTGCACTGGCATTTCATATGGCCAGCATTTTGGCAGGTGGCCTCCATTGTGTTAGCTCATTTAATCCATAAAAGGCTTAATCACTTCTTTTACATGGCATGCCTAGAATCTGGCTAGCGGACCCATCAGCTTCAACCCGTATTAGACACACTTATTAGCAGCTAAGAGTTTGTTTCAGCATCACATATGGCATCACTTGCTATGTGGGTTTGCCTATGAATATCCCATCTCTACACTCGTGCTGAGAATATAGTGAAAGGAGAAAGGAAGAATTTTTTTGCTGTCCAGGTAGCTTAAATTTCAGGTGAAGGAGGCAGTGTCTCTATTCTGCAATCTGCCCCTTTCCTCCTCCTGACCCTCTTTGGGAGCTTACACAAGAAAAATATCTAAAGTACACAAGCTGCAATGTAATATTACGAATAGCAGTGCACATTAAATAATATATAATAAATAGGTATATCATCGATGTCTGAGCCACAAGGGTAGAGGAGGTAAAGACAAAGTGTAAATCACTATGAGGTAGAAGTGTTGGGTTTTGCCTTGCTGTGACACAGGGTGTTGTGCCACCTGGATTCTCCCCAAAATACAAATTATATAGTGTCTTACTGCTTTCCACGGCCACTAAACTAAAAGTAGAATTAACTTATTACCAGGAGTTGCTAACAGTGTGCCATTTACTATATCTTTGCAGCAGAAAGAAAACAAGCCAAGACAACATGCCAGAGTGGATTGGATAAAACACAAACTGAAGCTGGAAAATCAGGCCACAGCAGCATGGATCTGGAGGTGAGGAGGACTGGGAGATGGAAGCACAGAAGCAGAGAATAGGCTCCTGCAGCCTTTGCCTCTCCTCCTCTCTGGCAGCCAAAGCGACACATCCTTTGGGATATCTAAAAAGGATTCAAGCCTAGCCCTGCCCATGCCACCACCTTTCTGCCTTGCTATGGCAGCCAGCTGGAAACTCACACTAGAGGCTGTGCTGCCCTGTCTCAGAGAGGACAGCGTGAGATGAGAGGTTCCCAGGACCCCCAGCTTCCCCTGCCAGTAGGAGAGAAGGGTGACCAGTATACTGACAGTCTACAATACTACCCCACGGGCCACAGCACTCCACTGCCCCAGGTCTCAAATGACTTAGGTAATGCATTGCTTTTGCCCCTTTGCCTGTCCTTTATTTTCTGGCAGCTGGACTATGCCTCGATGAATGCCTGTGTGTGTGAGAGACAGACTCTTAGAGAAATTGTTTTATTACTGTCTCACATTTAATTCTAGCAACTGGGACTAAGGTGACTATACTCAGTAGTAAGAAGCTCTGGCCCTCACCCAACTTTTCATGTAGCTCCTAAAATAATTTACACAGAGCACAAAAGTGGTACGTATGCTAAGGCAGCTTCTCCTCGTAGCCCAGTCTTGTGGGAACAGCCTTGTTTCGCCAGTTCTCCTAGATATAGTCTAAATTCTCGAGGTGCATTCACAGCCTGCTGGCACTCGTCTAGAAAAATAGCATCACTAACACTTTCCCATTTTACTCCCATATGTTGGGCAGGATCATTGAGTGACATTCTGCCAGCACCACACATCTGCTCAGGGCATCATAAAACCTTCAGCTGGATGTCTGCAATTCAAGCTGATCATCATGCCCCAAAGAATTAGATAGAAGACTACCAGCATACAAAGAAGCTGTGTCTCAGGTATTATTTCTTGGCACCTGGAAGCTGCTGATGGGTACATGTCTATAGACTTCTCTCAACCCTCTGCCAACACCTGTACAGCATCTGCTGGCATACTCCAGAGGGAAGCAGATAACAGGCTCCCGTGTGCCCTCAGTGGCCCTACTGCAGCTCTCTGAAAGCCTGCAATTATTTTGGAAGCACTGCCCTTCTTTGGCCACCTGCAAATGAACCAAAGCAATAACTCCCCCCAACAGGCATCCGTAACTATGTGTTTAGTGGGTGACTCTCCACTTCCAAACTGATTAGCCAGGGACCTGTAACAGTCTGGCCAGGCATCTACTTATGGCTCTTTCCAACTGAGTGTTAGAACTGTGTGGGCCAAAACAAGCTCCTCACACAGCTCCAGAAGTACCATCTACTCATGCAAAATGTCTAGGCTCATTGCCAGGCATCCCATGTCTTGCTGAGGGTGCAGTCTGTGACTGTGGTGTGATGGGCGTTCCCATCAGCAAGGACTGTTGCCTATGTCTCCAGCTCATCAAGGAACCATATGCCATCCCTCAGGAAGAGTTGTCTGGCACCATAGCCCTGAAAAAGTGTTTGCCACCATCTCTTGTGCCTTATCACTGGAGAAAATGAGACTTGTGCCAGCACTCAGTGTCTGGTAGACACGACTGCCTGTGTTGGATGTGTCTGTGTTTCATCACTGGCTGGAGCAAACGTAGGGCTGGAGAGTGCCCCAGTGGAATTAGCTTATTTGAATGAACTTTTTTCCTGGGCTTTATCCACCCTTCAGATTCTGAAGGAGCAGATAAGTCTTCTCACAACACATGGGAAAAATTATCAAGAAACAGTGCCTTTCATTAAAAATGCAGGGTTTGGGAAGTAGGTGTCCAGTTCCCTGCTTTCATAGTCGAACATGTCATGCTCCCTCTTCTGATACGCTGGATTGAACTCCACCATGAAAGGATCTTCAACACCATCTTCCTAGAATAGTTTCAAAATCTAATGGCTTTCGTGGGAAGGAATATCTGCCTCCCAGGAGCATGTTAGAGAATTTTATCCTTTGCATTTAAAAGTTGCACAAGTCAAGAGATTTTATGTTCTACTACAGAAAACCTGGAAAATGTTGTCCACTATGCAAATTAATTTAAATACAGCTTAAATCCAGCCCATAGAGCTAGTCACTTCAAAACACTTTAAAGTGAAATCCAAAAGCTCTTACAAAAACACATCAAAGTTCTTTGTTATTCTAACAATGTTTTAGGAGTAAGTTTTGAAAGGTACTAACGGCAATGAATGCAAGAAGCCCAAACCTCTGCAAGAGCCTACGCGCTACCTAATCAGTACCTGGTGCTGCATGCTAGGGGGTAATTCTGTCCCTCACAGTCTAAGAAAAGGAATATGTAGGTGCAATAAGCAGTAAGTGGGAAAGAGAGGAAGAGTCACAGATTCAAGACATGTCCTGATTGTATTTGTGCTCCCAAACCACCATGATTTTCTTTTTGGGACAAGGAGAGGATGCATGGTGCAAGGGGAGGCTTTTGATAAATCTATCACATTGCATCCCGAGCACAAGGTACCTAACCTGGGGCACAACTGCTGTTCACACTGCTTACTTTACTGGTAGGCAGGATCCCGTGGAAAACTTTGTGGGTGCTTTCTTTGACCAAAACAAGGGAGTGCAGTGGGACTCTCCACCTTGTCTTACAAAGCACAAAACCAAACTCCTCATAATTTGTTGTGTTTTAAAAATCTTTTCCTGCCCAATCAGTAGAGCACTGTAGCTCAAGAAAGTCAAGAAGTAAAAATAGAGTCTAGTATAGGAATAAGCCCTCTCCTTTCTTTTTATTTTTGTGTGTTGATAACTAGAATTATCCTCTCCATTGTATCAGTACAAAGATGCTCTGGATCAAATCCTATCTTTAGTACAGGTAAACAGTTAATCCATTAATCCAAAGACTTATGGGCGTATCTGTTAGAGAGAGATAGGTCTGTACTACCATACAATTAGGAGAGTACTCTATATTTAAGACTCTTTATGTCATTTGTTAAGATCTCTCTTTTTTTTTTTTCGGTGTTTATAGGAGTGAAGTAATTCCAAATAAAGCTTGCTCCACACTTCAGAGGAGGGTAAGGTAGTAATTAAGTGAATTGTACACACTTCTCACCTGCCCTCACCAAAAGTATATTTCGAAGGATTGGTGAGGAAAAGCCACATCCCCCACAAATATACAGAAGCTCCTACACACTGCTGGGGGACAAAACCTCGGTTCCAGGACTCCCTGTGCTGTTGTAGCATCCCCTCTTCCTTGTGTCTTCTGTCGAGCAGTTGTCACGCACAGTTTGAGAAAAGAATGCATGCCCTTCTCTGGAGGAGATGCAATAAAAGATGCCATAAGAACAAAAAAGATTTGCAGATACAAGAGGTGCCATGACCTCACTTACGCTCTCAAACCACAGAGTTTTCCCCCATAGGAGCAAGGGATGGATGTGCAGGACAGGAAGCCTTTTGATAATGCCAATCTTTTTCCAACATTAATAAAGCTCAATTGTCCTCAGTGACCTCTCTCCCATATGCACACATATTACACTGAATGTATTTTTTGGCAACTCATAAGGCAGCAGGTACTGGCTGAGTCTAGTACAGAGGGGAACAGACAGGAAGAAGAAAAGTTTGAGGGAAATTGAAACACAAGCAGAAATCCAAAGAGAATGGTTATGTATCCTGGGTGGTTGGCTTATGCTTTGCCTACATGTTATAGCATTACATGTGTCAGGTTAGTTAGATTGCTCCTCATGACAGGGACAATATCTCCTACATGTTTAAACAGAGCCTAACAAGATAAGGCTTCAAGGCAACTGGCAACACAGTTAAAAACCATATGTCCAGATTGATTGACAGACCATGGAGAGACAGATCACTGTGCTTAGATTTCTTTTGGGAAGCTCCTGTTACAAAAGTGGCAGATCAGTCACCGAATCCACTAAATCACTCAGGACAGAAGACGAGCCCTTTCCTAACACGCCAGGGCAAACAGCAACGAGAGCCTGAAATTTTTCCATGGGGAAGCATGCCATGAAAAGGCTTGGCCAATCTCCAGGGCAGGCTCTGCACCTACTCTGCTCGAAGAAAGCGAGGACCCAGACGATGGCTGAGGAACAAACACTTCTACCGTCTTTGTGGAACCCAAACACTTGGCTGACATCAAATTTTTATTCTTAAATATTACCTCCCTTGGAAAGAGGCAGAAACACAAAAAAGAGAAAGACTGTTTCCCTGTAGTAACACAGAGAACGCAAGAATAGGGGCAGGTTTGCATAAGCACTAGCTCTCTGCCTTTCCCTCCCTTCCTTATGCAGCTTTGGTCTGATTCCAGCTTGGCTTACTGTCCTCTGTGTGGCTGGCAGGGCACTAGCTCTCTCCCTTGGTAGGAGTGAAGAAAGTGGGGGCTGGCCTAGCCTAGCTGGTTTTTCCTTCCTCTCTCCACTGATCACCTCCCCCCTGCAGAAATGCATCAGCCCTGTGCCCCTTCCCTTTCTTCTCTCATGGGCTCTTGGTGGCAATTCTCCTTTTGCCATCAGGAGGGTAACTGATACAGCTGGACTGGGAAAGTGGGATTTTGGCAGACCGAGAAGAAGCCGAGTTCTCACATCCCAGCAAAGAGGTGGTAGTGACAGCCACAGCAGAAGTAATACATCTCCTCAAAATGGCTTGGCACCAGCAAAACCATGATTTGAGGAAACTCAGATTTGTCAAATTTGTCTACTGGTGTTGTCCTCGCTTACAGGAGAGCCCATCAGGAGGGACGATTCCTTCAAAATAACTGGGTGAGGAGGCAACCATCACTAGTGCATACATTTTCCCTCTGGTTGTTGCAGTGCTAAGGTGCATTTATAGCAAAGCTTGTTGAGCAGCGAGGGCACAAGGTGGTCCTCAATGGGAAAGCTCTGTTGTGGTTGCCTAAGACATTTGGCATAGTCCAAAGAAACACGAGTTCCAGCTCAGCTGGAGCGAAAGAAACAGGTTGTGTGTGAGCAGCCAGCTGAATGTAGGGAAGCAAAAGGTACATTTAGCAAGATATTGAATAGATTAGGAGGCATGAAGATTTGTATTGGCCTAAACATAAGCATGCTGCTAAAAGTAAAGTTTCACTAGTATTTTGACAGAGATCCTTCAAGAATCTATCTGACTGGCCACCTCTTGGACTTACATATTCTAGCCACCATCTCCATCTTCCGCCTCCTGCCCATTTCTGGGGGAGTTTCACCAGTTTATTGAAGGGTACTGCTTCTTTTCAGGAAGCGTCATGTTTTATGTGCTTTTGATAACCCAGAAGAAAGGCTGGCGCATTGCAGTCACCAACAGCTGTTGTTGCATCTCTTAAGAGATGACCATTTTGTCAGATTCTCCCCTGGCAGAGGGCTAGGTATGAGGAATTCCTTCAAGGCTCTTACTAGCATGCTGTATCTCCAGCATTATTACCACACAAATCTTTTCCTAAGAAAAAACAGACCAGGAACCCTGAAACCAGTTCTGTACCTGTACTTTAATGCCTGTACTTTGCACTGGAACATGGGTTATAGAGAAATGTGAGCAAAATGTATTTGCTTGTTTGGTCTAGCAGGCAACTACCTTGAGCCAAACAGATAAAACACACTTTTTGAAAAGCCTTTTGCTTCCTGTGGAATACCTCTTTGTTTGCCATCATTGTTTGGCAAATAGGAAAGGGCTTATCTCTCCTTCCCAGAAACTAGTGCAGCTATAGAAGAGCTCCAGAAACTTGTCAGTCTTTACTAAGAAAAAAATATTGGTTTCACAGCCCTTGCCAGGAAATTATCTGAACCTTCAGAAAGAGAGAAGGTGTAAAAATTAGTTCACTAGGCTATGCCATTCTTTCCTGATTTTTAGTGTTCGGTTCCATTTCAAGGATCTTATCAGGTGTTTTTTCAAAGGCAAACTACAGTAACCTTTAGCATTAGAGTGTTCCCATATTAGATATTTCTTGGTTGGCTGCAAAATTAGCATTTACCCCTCCGGTACAAAATGTACCATATTTTTGTTTGATTAATTTGTAATTAAAATTTAAGCAAGTATGTCTGGTTTCTGGCAGATGGAGGCAAAGGCATAGCTTTGACCCTAGTTACAGTTTTGTTTAACCCCCTCCAGAGAAACATAGTTACTGTGCATTAATATACAGCCTTTCACCACCAGACCTGTTAGTGTACATTATGGACTAATAATAATAATTATATTGTCAAACAATTCAAACCGCATAACAATACAAGCTCCTCTGAAATGTGAAGCGCTATAGGTAATGAAACCTACTTTTCTTTTATACAGTCAGCTCAAACCTCTTTTTGAGCAATCTGGTGTTAAATAAATAATGGGCCTGGATGCCCCCTCCTCCAGGAGAAACCATAGGAGGGAGCAGAGTGGGAGGAAATCTCCAGGAAGTTTTGCCTTGTCAAGATTGTGCCTAAACTTTTGCCTGAGGGTGGAGTTGCTCATTCCCTAGGTTGCCCTCTCCTCCCATGCCTGTGAATGGGGGTGTAAAAAGACACTCCACCTGGATGAGATTTTGGTGAGGGTCTCAGGCAGGCCAGCAGAGGATAGGTGGGCTCTTCTTGGCACAGCCATTGTGCTTGTGGTTCACTGGGTGTGCAGAAAGGACAAGCTTGAAGCACAGCATCACTACTACAGCAACGTCGTTCTTCTTTATGGGGGGTCATGGTGCTTAACAGCCATGCAGTGCATCCTCTTGGCTCTGGGGCTGTGGCCCAAGCTCTGTGGTGGGACATGGACCCTGTTTTGACTTCAGCGTTAGCAACCTGCCCGTTTCTAGCGCACAGTTTTGTGGTTCTCTATGCCACGCATCAACTCAGTGTATCTAGGTGACTTGTTCTCACTAACACTTTTTGTTAATTTAGTCCCTCCTTGTAAACTAGAGCTGTGAGAACAGGCGAAGCTCCTTGTATCCTGCAATTTCAGTATGGTGGAAGCTGAAGGAATCTGGTAGATGTTTTCCTAATTCTGAGCATATGCAGAAGACATAGGGTGCAGCGTGGCACTGTTTGCAGGTGAGTGCTTTAAGAGGCTTTGTTGGTAGCTCTTCATTTCCCACCTTTGGTCCAGAAGTTGTTTCCCCACAGGTGAGACGCTGCCATAGCTACAGTCCATGCCAGCTCCCAT
Organism: Pandion haliaetus; assembly: GCA_013401275.1. Classification (NCBI taxonomy): domain Eukaryota; kingdom Metazoa; phylum Chordata; class Aves; order Accipitriformes; family Pandionidae; genus Pandion; species Pandion haliaetus. Next base: position 152,797 of record VYZV01016812.1, on the reverse strand, counting down.
AAGCCGCTGCACCCTATGGGATGACACTGCCCTGGACCCGGACAAGAGCCCATGGGAGCTGTTAGGATGACAACCTCCAGCAGTGACAATAATGTCTTAAGCTGCTTCTGCTGTCTCAGACACCACCGTCTGATTGAAGACTCTATGGAAAGCAGACACAGGCAGACAAAGCTGGGGTTATTGGGAGGATATCATGGGGCGGGAGAGAATCCATTCATCCTCCTCACACCTTGTAGAGTGACCTATGTCAGATGCAAACCTGCTCTTAGAGCTCCAAGCCACACGTGGGAGGTGTGGTACAAACCCCAGAAGATTCAACTACTTTTTCCACAGACATTCCTTAACCTTTTCCCAAGAAACCTCCCTCTCAGGTACACCCAGGTGCAGTTGCCCTTACCACGCAGGGCGAAATTTCCTGGCGCCTGCCTCTGGTTTTTCCTTCACACCTCTTCGGCTTTGAGGCTCACCTGAAAAAAAAAAACAAAAACAAAACCAAACAAAACGAAAAAATCCTCCCACGGAGGGAAAACACAAGCCAGCTTTACCGGGGACCTCCCGCTTTCTGCCTGCGGCAGCTGTGGGGGAGGCCGCAGCCCCTCGGCCTGGCTCTCCGCCGGCCTGCGGGCGGTTGGCTGCTGCAATGGTGCCATCTCCTGGAAGAAACCCGAAGAGCAGGGTCTGGCCCGGGTTTCGGGAGGTGGGTGAGCGGCCCTGAGGCTGTCCTTGCTGCCATCGCTGCCACAGCGTTCGGTGTGCGGAGAACCGGCCTGCGAAAGGCTGGGGGCGGGGGGGCTCGGTGGGTGCCGGGGAGCGCCGGGCACAAAAGGGCACGTCCTGGGGCTCGGTGATGCTAGAAACCGCATCGTGCAGGACCGGGGGCGGGGGGTGTCACACGGAAAATATTAGCCAAGGCAGATGCCAGGGGTGAGCAGGCGGGGTTCACCAGCCTGCAACTTGGCTGCAACTCCTGTGAGGAAGCCTTGGATCTGAGATGGACGGCTAAAAAACCCACACAGCCTCTGGCATGCGCTGGTGTAACTACCTGGGTTTTGCTAGAATGGGTCCTGTGAACATGAGAGGCGAGCTAAGCCCAGAGCAGACCCCTGGAGTCTAATTTATCACACTAAAAATCTGGCTAAGCCATCCCAGCGGGGCCTGAGAGCTTTGGTTCTGGAGAGAAGAGGTCCCTCGTACCTGGCCTCTGGTCCCTGAACTGCTGCTGCTCCCTTCTCCTCCCTCTCGGAGTTACCTGTTGCCATAGCAGTACTGCTTCAGGAAAGGCTGGAAAGCCTTCAGGTAACAGTCAAACGGGGTAAACTTTCACTCTGCTCTTCCCAGCACTAAGCAGAGGGAACAATGATTAGTCCTAAGGCAGGAAAATAACTGGGATCTAAAACATTCCTAAGAAAAAAATAAAATCTCAGAAAACCGAGACCTATTAGTTCGTTCTGTCTGGCCCCCAGCAGTCAGAGAAACAGGGAGCAACAATTTGGCCTACAGGACACTCTACTGTATGGGTCCAGATTCTCCTCCTACTTATATTGGTATAAATCAAAAAGCCAGTGGAGTTACACAGGTATAAAACTGGCATTATCAGTTCCTGGGTCTCTTTAAATATTACTGAACCCTACTGCTGATTCTTCTTTGTTTGCCTGTTAGAAACGATTGTTAAAAAGGCACATGCATTTATCCATAGCACGCTGTCTCATGTGAAGGGGTTCTTTTATTGGCTTTGATCTTTCTTTTTACTTTTATTATTTCTTTGAAGAAATGCAGGATTATTACCTCAATCTAGCCAGCTGGCCTGCTGGGGCTCCCTTTGCTACATCAGGGGTTTCTCTTTTTTCTAATCCTCTTTTTATGGATAATCCTCTTCTACCTTCTAATGACTCTTGGCTAAGGAACATATTTTGTTATTACTACCTGTTGTTTAGAAATTCATTTTATTTGGTGTAGGTGTTGCTAATTGTTTGCTAATGAAAACCTTACTACAATCAATGTGGTCAGGATTATGCTGGTCTTCATGGCAATTAACCCTTTCTTCCTATCCATTCTGATTTAGATTTCCCCATGCACTTTTGAGTTTTTAAATATCAAGCCTAATTTGATTTTTTGGGCCCCAAAGCAGACGTTTCTGTGCACTTCCTGGTAGCATAGGGAACTTTTACTTCCCATGAAAGATTTCAAAAAGGCAGAAGTTGGCCTTTTGTAATCTGCAAAATGTTTGTAGGTGCAAATGCAGTGATGTCTAAGGTAAGTCCTGGGAAAAAATGTGTAGGAGAAATCTACAGCTTAGGACAAGGTATGGAGATCATTCTGTTTTACAGAAATGTGGATAATCTTTAGACAGGGAAAACTGTATACTCTTAAAGACTCTTTGTATTCCTCTGTGTCATACATGTTACTTAGACACAATATGTACCCCTTTTACACACAAAGAATGAAGAATAAGCCCGCTTTGAAGAATTTACAGTTTAAAAAGACAAAGGCAGATCAACAGCATTAGGAAGACAAAGAGCAACAGCTGCGCAACATAATAAAAATACAAAGCTTGTCCGTTACCATTCCCTCCCCCCTCTTCGTTTCATTCCCTCAGCCTGACCTCATATGTCACCAGTTGCCTTACAGCCACCTTATCAAGAGGGATAATGGATTCAGCAGGTGATGTTCTAACCCACACACCACCCAAACTGTAGGACCTCTGAATATTGAGGTATGTACCAACACTGGGGTCTTTAGGAGGAAAGTGCGATGCAGGACGCATCTCCTTGGGCAGAGATGCCCAAGAAGCTGCTCCCCACCTCTGTCCATACTTTGAAGAGTGGAGTTTTGCCTCCACTTTCAAACTGTTGGAAAAGGTTGAAGCTCTGGTGGCATAAAGAGGAACCCGCCTCTGCCACTATCCCTCTTTTCCTTAGGAAGGGAGATGGGAGGCAGCTGACAGGTAACATGGGTCCAGGTGCACAGCAGTGCCCTGTTTGGGGAAAGCAGCAGCCAAAGCCCTGGCCCTTCAGCCTGGAAAATCCAGGGGACTCTTGCTGGTGAGGGATTCATAAATCTGACTTCTGGCCCTGCTGAGGACAATCGCAGCTCATCAGAGCTCATCATTCCACTGCAAGGAGCCATGGGGCCTTTTTTAATTAATTTTACCTCAAATGAGATTTTTTTTTAAAAACCTGAGCGTGAATGTCTTCATGTTCTGAAGCATCTCCGGTTTGAATACCATGGCTCAGAACAGTCCTTAACTTCATGATTTATGTGCCATTTATGTGCATTAGCTATTGGCACGTGATGAAGAATTCAGCACTGTAAGTGACCAAAATAAAACCAGCAATGCTCCACTATTGCTGCAGGTAACAGCTGGGACAGGCAAGGAAGAAATTAATACTGAAAAAAAAGAGGGAGAGAAAGAGTCGTATCTTAAAGGTCTAGTTAGCTTTTGTTTGCTTGCTTTGGTATCATCCTGGTTGCTGAATACTAATGTGCTTTAACTCTTTTTAATCAGTCTAGACCTTTCTGAGTTTCTCTGGCAGCCAAGGCATTATGGTACATCACCAGGATGTTATTCAGCCGGTCTCTCCATAATAAAAATATAAATGTCTTTATTATTTTTTCCAGTCACCATTGCCAGTTCTGCAGGGTGCCAGAGAACCGTGCTACTGTGTGTGACTGGTGGCACCCAGCCAGACTTGTGTAACTATATTATTCATTTGCTCATTTAGGCTCAAAGCAAAAACAGGTTGGCACTAGGTTTTCAAAGCTGGCTTCAGCAAAGACTCCTTTCTTTGAGTAACTAGTGAGCAGAAGGGGAAAAAGGAAGGGTAGGAGGACTGGGGCAAACTAGGAATAAAACTGAGCAGCCCAGAGAGCAGCATCTCACTCAGCTTGTTCAGGTTAACTTTCTGCTACCTCTCTGGGAAAGTGAGGAAGTAAGAAAAATCAGGTAACCTGGATAATACAACAGACCTGAGCCACTGCTGTGGCAGCTTGGGTGATGGGTGTCATCCTCTCCTATACAGCTTATGCTTTTTTTGCTCAGGTAGAAGCACAGCATCAGCACAGGTCCAGGACCAGCCAAGCTGCATGCTGTCTGCGCTGACCCCAGACTAAAGGCCGTTCTCAGCAGCAGGGCTGCAGAGTGGTGATGGCTGCGTGGCTCCAGCCCAGCCAGTGCTGAGGCTGCGCTGAGCTGCCCTGCCAGGCTCAAGCACTGGCAAAGCTTCTTACCTTGGGCTTGATGCCACACAACTGCAGGTGACTGCTGGCTTCAGCAATAGCACTGTGGCATTCGCACAGCAGTCTCGGACATAAGCTAATGGGTCTGGTTGGACCTAGGCTGGGTTTCCCTAGAGTCACCATGAGCATCTCTGCACCCATGACTAAGCCATTGTCAACTAAAAGGATTAAAAGTGTAGGGCAGGACATACTTGTTAGCATGAATAAAACCCATCTGGAGTCAGAAGGGCTTTTAAAATCTGGGTAGAAGTCTTCTTTCATCTTTCTCTCGTTTCCTCACCATGTTCAAATCATCTCTCTCATTCTTCCACCCATTCAGCTCTTCGTTACTGGGGGCAGATTCTTGTCCTGCCTTCAGCCCAGCACATCTCAGCACAGTTTCAGGGTAAGCTTTGGAAACCAGACAGTGATCGCTACTGTTGGCATGGCCTGGGACCAGACAAACATCCTGTTTCAGTCTAACTGCTTCTAAGAGCGAAGGGCTTCAAAGGGCTCGTGGGGTTTCACGCAGCTCAGCTGCAGCCAGAGCGTGTCTGACAGACACCTGGAGTTGTGAAAGCTCAGTGAAGGGTAACCAGCTCGTGTTTTTGATGCAGACTGGTATTGGGGGACAAGGGAAAGGCAGCTCAGTGTAATGGCAAGGAGAAAACAGTAGTGCAGAGAGCCAGAGGCAAAAAGCCAGCCTAAGGCTTCGGTTTTGGTGTTGCCTTTAAAGATTACTGGAGCAGCAAAATCTGTAGGTAGGAGGTTAATTCAGGCCTAGCTTGCATACACTTCTGTATTACTGAAACTCTGTTTGCTTGGATGGTAATTTTGGCACGTGAAACTTTCCTGCTTCCTCACGCCAGTAAAGCTGCAGACCTTGACAGGCTTGAGAGGTGGTCTTGTGCAAACCTCATGAAGTTCAACAAGGCCAAGTGCAAGGTCCTGCACATGGGTTGGGGCAATCCCAAGTACAGAGACAGGCTGGGTGATGAGTGGATTGAGAGCAGCCCGGAGGCGAAGGACTTGGTGGGTGTTGGTTGATGAGAAGCTCAACATGACCCAACAATGTGCGCTTGCAGCCCAGAAAGCCGACTGTATCCTGGGATGCATCAAAAGAAGCATCACCAGCAGGTCAAGGGAGGTGATTCTCCCCCTCTGCTCTCATGAGACCCCACCTGGAGTACTGCATCCAGCTCTGGGGCCCCCAACATAAGAAGGACATGGACCTGTTGGAGACAGTCCAGATGAGAGACATGAAGATGATCAGAGGGCTGGAGCACCTCTCCTATGAAGAGAGGCTGAGAGAGTTGGGGTTGTTTAGCCTGGAGAAGAGAAGGCTCCAGGAAGACCTTATAGCAGCCTTCCAGTACCTAAAAGGGGCCTACAAGAAAGGCAGAGAGGGACTTTTTACAAGGGCATGTAGTGATAGGACAAGGTATAATGGCTTTAAACTGAAAGAGGGTAGATTTAGATTAGATGTGAGGAAGAAGTTCTTTACTGTGGGGGTGGTGAGGCACTGGAACAGGTTGCCCAGAGAAGTTGTGGATGCTCCATCCCTGGGATGCTCTGAGCAACCTGGTCTAGTGGAATGTGTCCCTGCCCATGGCAGGGGGGTTGGAACTAGATGATCATAAAGGTCCCTTCCAACCCAAACCATTCTATGATTCTATGATTCTATGACTTGGTTACCTCATCTTACTAGCTATACTTTTATGTACATACACCAGTGTTCTTGCATTAGAAATGAGTTGTTTATTTTTACCAAGGCAGGATCTTGCTGGCAGGATGCTGAAATTATTGGGAGTTTGGGTTATTATTTCTTTTTTTCAAAAGAACCTAGCTTAAAGGTATGATATGCTCTGCAAGGTGTCACATAAACTCCTAAAGTCACATCACATTACCACATATTTTCTTTTACCTTAAGACAGTTCTGTTAGTGTCCCTTATCATACCAAAAGTTGTTGCTTTAGCAGAAGTTGGTTTGATATCCTTCTAGCTCAGAGAATATGACCAAAATATTTTTCTTTGGATGCTCTCACAGTGCATTTTTGTGGATTTAACAGAGTCCTTCTTTTTCATGATTGGTGGTGCAGAGCAAATTTTGTCATACTCTACCTTATTCTGCCAGACCCAAATTCTCATCTGCAGCTTCTGCCAGTCCACAAATGTCCAAAGACATATAATCCATTTCTTTGAGCAAGTTACACCTGAGACAGGACCCATGAAGTCCATGAAGCTTCAGCACATGCACAGTGACCAAAGTCTGTGCTTCAGAGGTTCTTATAAAGATCCATTAACACCTTACTGAAGCACATTTCTATGAAGTTTGAAGACTGAACATGATAGATGACTGTCACATGAATTTACTTGTTCTTTTTTGTCCTCACTCAAGACCTTTGCAGTGCAACATTTTGGGATGGTCCTTGGGAGGTCCTTATGTGGTTTTACATCTCAAGCTGAGAAAGATTTGTCCCAATCACTGTGCTGTAAGACATCACCCTCATAGAAAAAATGTCATTTGGATCTCAGGAGTCATCAAAGACAGTCCTAAACTTTGAGGTGACATTTGAGCTACTAAGTGCCTCGAAGAAGAAATCCCATTACTTTGAATTTGACTTGGGCAGAGCACTGTAGAGTGTGAGGGGTTGGGGAGTAGTTAGGATATTGGCAAGGAGTCTTTTGTGTTAGGTCAACTTTTCTTATGGATTGGTTCACTGCTCCAGCAAAGTTGGCAGTGTCACTAAGTTGCCTGCCTTGATGATCACCTATTTTTTCAAATGTCTTTTCTTAACCTTTTGCTCATGTTTTAACACTGTGGCAGAGGGCTGTCTATATTTTGGGATCTGTTGCAGTAGCCAATTTAATCTTGTGTACGCTAGAGGAACTGTCCTGATTCATGAAACACTGCATTTTTCCATGAGGTCATCTGGCTTCAATCTTGCTAAGTTGTCACTATTTATTTCCCATGAAGATCAGCCCTTCTCTGATAACAAGCATCAGTGAAGTTTTGTCTTACAACGGAAGACTTTCAATATGCTACATATTTTGTTTCAGTACAAGTTCCTTGAATATCCAATGGACTCCAAAATGCAGAAAATACTGAAAAATACAGAAAGAGCAAATGCACCCCAATGTCACTGGTGATTCCTTTTTTTCTTATCACATGTAGGTAAAATGTATAATGAAGTAATTCTCAGGCCCCCAAAGGCTAAACGTAGAAGTCATTTTCAGTGTGCAGTTGCCTAAGCTGGGTTGCTGTCTTGTGTCTCTTTTGGTTTGCCTTGAAAGCATCAAATCCCCACCAGGGTTGACAGAGTTGATCTTTTATGACACAACATGGTTCTCTTCCTTTGAGGTTTTTAGAGTTTCAGTTAGTATGGTAGTACAAAACCAGAGATCCAGCCTAGGAGGTAGGAGACATGAGTTTAAGCTCCAGTTCTGCTTAATGAAAATCAGCCCTGGGCCCCAACACTGGAAACAGGGATCATACTTCTCCTCCCCTGCCTTATCTATTAAACTTGAAAACACTTTGGGGCAAGTACTGTTGTACTGGGCATTGCTGTGTCCCAAGGCTAGCTGGAGCAGAAAGCACGGCTGTGGTAGAAATAGTCAGCTTAAGCAGCCATTTCATTAAACCTGTTTGAAGACTGACACAGGCAGCGTTAAGCTTGTATATGCATCCATCACATAAAGGTGAAATTCAGTATGACTCTCAGTGGGTTTTTCACCTTGGGTGCAATATCAAGCATTCACAGAATGAAGCTGGAGACACATTCATAAAATGTGACTTCCAGCAACTCTGCCTAAACATATGGAGACACAAAACCTAACAGCAGAGTCGCAAGAAATAAAATGTAGCTAATTTAAAATATCTTTTTAATCACATAGCTGGCTTTCCTACATTAACACAAAGGCTTCTGAATGGGGAGACTGTGTTTCCCATAATAGTAATTTCTTTTTGCTATAAAATGCTTTTTTTATTCTTCTCCACTTCTGGACTAAATGAATGATGTGGAGACACATGACTGGCTTGGTGAAATCAGCCACTTAGCAACACTAGGACCAGATGCCCATGCAATAGAGTGCCAAAGCAGAGCGCTGGCGTCCTCCACGGCTTGGACAAATGTCTGGGTCTAATGCCTCCATGGCAGCCTTGTCTGCGGAAACTTCAGGAGCACATTCGCAACCCACAGAGAGCTGCACCCAGCAGCAAAGCCTTGGGTGGCAAATTTGGGTGGCTACAGTATATCATCCAACCATTATTCTGGCAAAAGTGTTGGAGACTTTTTGCAAGTGTCCTGGCAAAAAGCACAGGTTTTGTGTGCTTGCCCCATTTCGCTAATGGTGGCACTCAGTCCACAAAAGAAAAAAAAAAATCCAAAAGAAGCAGTATGCCTACAGTCATACTGGTGACAACAAAGAAGTTATATTGTGTGACTTGTGCCTGTTGCATTAATTCTTATTTTGTCTTTATGGGGGTTTCAGTGTTTACTCCATAACAGAAATCTGCTTCATGTAGCAGCTCAATAGCTTAATGTGATTGCACTGCAAACCACTTATTTTTTAAAAAAAGTAAATTTCCAGCCCTTCTTTCTTGGGAGAAAAGATTGAAGCTGTGACTAAAACAAACACATATTTTCCAAGCAGAAAGAAAATACAAAAGCTCAAAAGATATTTTGTTTCTAAATTCATGTTTTTAAGCCAAGTTCATGATTTTTGGTGGCTGAGAAATGTTTTTTGAACATTTGATGACAAAACTTGTATTCAGAGTTACATCTAGTGTTAAGAAAAATTATCATATTGCTAAAAGTAATTCTTACCTGCCAGTCAAGAAAACCTTCTGCATGGATGCTCTGGTTATCTCCTTAAGGTTCAAAGGCCCGTCGATTCTATAGTGAATTAAGTCACTCAAAGCTCTGAATAAACAACCATTTGATAAATCTTTGTCACTGATGCCCTGGGTTGATTTGAATCATAATCCACCTGGAAAGACACAGCCTGTGTGGTTGCAGGAATTTTACATCAGCATAATTTCCCAATACATATTGGTTAAGGAGTCGAAGCAGCAGCGTGACCTTTCATCTTCCATTCCTCCTAGGTGAGAGGAAGAAAGATGGGCTTCATGATTCAAGCAGTTGGCTGGCACTGAGGAGATCAGGGCTGAATTTCCAGAATCTGCTTCAGATTTTCCTGCCTGTCAATGAGCAAATCCCTGTAGGGACATCTGTATAGGAAATTCTTCCCTACATCTCAACAACATGCTCAGTACTTCTGGTTTCTTAGACTCCATGAGGAGATGTAGCTGAGTGGCTAAATTGTACTTAGGAGCACCATAGGGCCCAAGGACAACCAGGACAAGGCTGCACCATGCAGGGATCAGAACTGGAAAAGAGATGAAAGCAGCAATTGTATCCAGAGCCGCCTGCCACATGGAAAAGATGCTGGAACCTAAAGGTCAGGCCTCAGACACCTGGGGAAAGCTGTGAAGATGCACGTTGTTGGAAGCTCTTGTTGCCACAAACAGTGATCTGTCACTTATTAAACTGTAAGGAGAAACCTAAATCGCAGCTGAGTGGAGTTATAATGGCTGATTATAATACAGAGCAAAGTATTTCTAGCAACAAAGGCCCTAAGCATATTAATTCATTCAGCTCGTTGCATTGTGTGTAATTCTTGCTTATACTTGCTGTCATGCAATAGAGTTAAAATTTACAATCTTATTGATGTGAGAAGATATTTTTATATACACTGCTTTGTTAGCCATTTTGCTTCCTAATAATTAATCAAATCCCCAAAGAAGTACCATGTTGGGGAGTGCGGATTTATTTGTGTTATTAAGCTATTCTAGCAGAGCATTTCTGTGTGGTAACAGCTCTGTTACAATATGGCCCACTTGTTTTATGACAAGTTACAATTTTCTTGTAATGTTAGCTGCAATTCATCTCAATAATTATGCTAAATTAAGTACTCATGCACATATAGAAATAAACATTAAATACATTAAAATAAAGTGAGAAACATAATTTAATCTCTCTCAAGCTAAATAGAGCGGGGATTGCTTAGCAGTCCTTAACTCACCCATCTAAAACTGGCTGAAGAGCCCCAGGGCTTTCAGGTTTCTGGGATGGGGGGACACTGTGGGGCTGGGAAAGGTGGGTCACTGATTTGTGCCATCTTCTAGCAAACCTGCAGCCCTTCCTGCTTTTGGTGGGCTCGAGCTCTGCCCTTACCCAGGCCTGGCTGTGCAGCCCCACGGCCCCCCCAGGGGCTGCCCCAGTGCCTCACTGCTCACATGGCTGAAGGTCTCCTTGACCTTCAAATCCAGAAGCCGGGAGATGTTATAGTCATGCCTCTGCCTGGGGAGGCTGCCGCTACATCTGTGGAGAAGTGGGTCTGGGGAAAGCCCCGTGCTGCAGCCCAGGGGTTGCTGCAACACCCGTCCTGCTCGGCCACGCTGGGCACTTGGACTGGGACTTGTGCAAACTAATCAGAAAAGCATTGGCAGTGCTAGGGACTGACCTCAGCTTCTCAGTGGACTCCATGTCCTCAGCCACAGGTCCATCCTCAGCTATTGTTTCCATTCAGTAGTAAAAGCTGCTGGGGAAGGCTGCTGGTACTACATGGGCAGGAGGAGATATTAAGAACACAGGGGCTGTATGTTTCCCCACGTACGTATCTTTTGTCCTTGGTACAGAAAGTTGATTGCAGAGGGAAGACAATGCTCTGCTTACTTCTGGCCAGCAGAGTTTTGGACAGAGTCCTGTTGCCGCGAGCGGCTAGAAAAATATGAGGAGTGTGGTTTTGCTCATCATGGCCAAGGGCTGAAAAGCAAAGATGTTTTGTGCTCACTGCCATGATCTGCACACTCCACAGGAGAGAAGGGGGCTTGCAGGACCACCCAGGCAATGGACCTTTTGTGGAGCTTGCGATTAGGAATTAATACCATTTGGATGGCACCGGGGACTACTAAGGCCAGTGCCACTATGCTAGACTGCACAGGCATAGCACGAAGGAAGTCTCATGGTGTCTACAATATTGGCATATACCCAGCAGCAGAGAGCATTAGGCATATCCAGAAGCACTCACAAGACATCAGCTGTGTGCCCAAGTCCTAGGGAGTCTTGGGCAAAAAAAGCACTCCTCATCCCCCTGTGCCTTCCTTTGTGGACACAGCGATATGCAGTGCAAGCTGTTTGACTGGGGAAAAGGGTGGTGAGGAACCTGGGAAGGAAGCAGGAGGGAGAATATGTTATCCTATTGCTTTGAAAAGTTGCTTAGCCATCCAAATAGGAACTATTAAAAAAAGCCTGAAGGTAGTTACTGAATCCACTGTCAAATCCTTTGTAAATGGGGTGTGTGCTGCTATTTGTTTTTCTTTTTTTTCCTCTCTCTTTCTTTTTCATCACTGTTGAAAAGACTTGTATTAAAAAAACTTCCAGAGAGGATTACATTCAGAGTGGCACCTCTTTAAACATCCATCATGAAGCACACCTCGGCTGAGGGTTAGACCTTCGAACCATGCAGAGTCTTTAGAAAGGCTCCATCTTCCCCCCCCAGAGAAGGAAGTTGGTAAGGGAAATGCACAGGAGACCCTCACCTGAGGCAGGTCTGCTGTGAGCCGTTCTAACTAACAGCGTGTTTTTCTTCTCTTTCTTTTGAACAGAGACGAGGTTTCCCTAGAAACCATTTTTCTGGTAAATAAAGTCACTGTTTGTAGGTAGATTTGCCTAATACTGCTGAAAATGCTTTAATGGCCTCAAAACATAATGACAGGTTATGTGCCTCTGACTCTCACTGTGGAAAGGAAACAGTGACATAAAAGAAATAAGACAAAGACCACTGGAAAAGCAAAATACTTGGAGATAGAGATTTTTCCAAGATCTCTTGCTTCATGCAGGTTTCCACTGTCAGAATTACCCAGCTGGCCACCGCTACGCCTGTCCCCAGCATTAGCTAGAGTCACAAAGCCACATGTAGTGACTACATGGTCACCAGTCACAGCAAAGAGGCATTGTCCCATATCTAGGACTGGGACTCCACTATAGTCCCAAGAGCTCAGAAGAGAGTGGAGCAGTGCATGACGTGATGCTCTTTCTATGATACAACACCTTCTTCTTCCATAATTACAAGTTGACACATCATTATTACCATCCCAAATAAAGTAGGGACTTTGGGATAAAAAAGTATTTTATAGTCATTCACTTTTCCAGGACAAAAATCAAATGTCTCTGAAACATCTTTTTCTCATTGCCCAACCAACCTGAAGTGAGTGTTGGCATACTCTATTTGCTTGCCTGGAAGCCAAACCACACCCTCAGATATGAAGTACCCTATGCTGCACAACGAATTATATAAACACATTTGCATGAACATGTACTGGGTTTTTTCATTGGGTTTTTTTTTCTTCAAGTGGAAGAGCCACTGCTGTGGCTAAAAAAGACCTATCCTCTTTATTTTTTTAAGCAATTATATAATTTTTATACATTTTGTCATCTAAGAACAGAAATACCATCAAAGATAAAGCCTTGGATAACTTCAGGGCCATAAGTGGACATAACGTTTGAGATTGCTCCAGCTTGTGAGTCTGAATCTGGGCTGCCTTACCTGATTTATTCACCGCCACCTACCAGGAAGAGACCAGCAGGTGTGTTCAACATCTGGGAATTATTCCTCATTACCTGATTTTTGCTGTAAATCCATTTTCTGTATGATCTAAAAGATAAGTAACAGCACCTTTAAGAAACAGGCAATTGCTTGGAGCCAAGCTTCGTCATAAGGCACCAAGAGGTCTGTGCACACGTACCTTTGCCTACCTATGTGCTGTTCCTATAAGCATTAGTTTAATTGGGTTGAGAGTCAGACTGATTCAACACCATACCAGAGCAAAATCCTAGTAAATTCAATTTTCTTTCATTGCTATTCAAAAGTTTTAGATGTATGAGGAGTTTGACTGATACCAGTTGAGGCAATGGCTTAATGTACTGCGTTATTTATTCCACGTGCCCTTCTCAACTCTTTTGGCTGTTTACCCAGGTAATGGCATAATCTTAATTAAGACCAAATTAGGGGCAGAATGGATTCCTGCAGGTTATTATATACAGCGTGTGACATAAAGCAGCAAATAAACAAGCATGCTGCACACCACGTCTGTAATTACTGTGCTCAGCTGTATAGCGTAGGTGAATTGGCTTTGTCTTCCCCACGTCTGTTCTCTGCAGCATCCCTGCTTTCTCTGCTGCACTGTAGGATCTGGAAACCCTTCCTGAGATGGGTGACTCATTTCAGGGGACTTCAGTGAACCTAGCTCCGGTTGAAAGGTCTTTCTCCCTGATGACTGTACCGGGTGGGAGCTGTGCGATGGGCTGGTGCCATTGACTAGCCAGCTGGGAGGACAACCCAGCCTGGCTGACAGGGAGACCATGTGGCAGGAGAACATATGGCACTTGTACGTCCATAAACCACATGTCACTGCTCAGGGTGTCCCTTAGGAGTTCAGGTTCACCTACAGATACTACTGGTGCAACTGGTTTTGCTCCTGACAAATGGCAACTCTTTTGCTCTTGCAGTTTGCGCACACATCCAGAGATGCTGTAAGACCAATACTCCCTCCCTGGCTGAGAATATTTTTTCATTTTACATTTGTGTGGGAAGCATTGCTATTGTTGGTTTGATCTTGACTGTTTTCGGTACAGCATATACCACACACATTTCAGTTGTAAAAGTTTCTTGTGTTAAATGTCCGCGATATGTTGCTCTACAAATAATGACATAATGTAATTATAAACATCTTACTGTCCTTGAGCAAGTAGTCAAGCATTTTCAGGCCCTGAATTTTATTTTCAAGATTGACCCTGTTAACCACTGGTGCTTCACATCAAGAATTCCTAACCAAGTTCTCAGATCATTCATTTTTATTTACTGAATTTGATTATTTTATTTTCCAAACTGAATTTGACTTAAAATTGAAGACACCTTTTTCTTGTAGGTGTTCAGTAGAAAGGAGCTCTGAAATGTTTTAAATCAATTGTGTTTAGATTTGTAGTAAACTAGATTATTTGCTTTCAAAACTAACTAAATCTCTTGTAAGAGTCTGAATTAAAGAATCTATTATCCTTTAAATTTTTCCATTAGTGTTAACACTGTCCTGAAATACTCCGTGCTTCCTAAATGCAGCTTGGGTATTGGGAAGTATATCAGTACCCAGAAATCCCTATTTCCTTGAGAAGTTTAGAATGTGTTTCAAATGCAAATCAAAATAAACAAAACCATTAGGTCATGAGCCTTTGCTGATGAAGCAGTTGTGGATTATTCTGATCGTTGGAGGCCATGTGCAATTTCTCTTTCTCTGAACAATAAATGGCATATCGAACTGAACGCCAGTAGCTAAACCACCACATACTGTTATGCTTCACCAATCCAGAATACAGTAAATTGATTATTTCCAATGTATTTGGAAATGGTGATTGCTCACCGCACATGAGATACTGAGGTTTACTATTTTTGTTGCAATTTTCTCGCTTCCTCAGGCTTTGCTCAGTCATTTTCATCCCCAGTGCTTGCTGATGCCCATTGTAATGAAATGCCAAAAATGGGTGTCCAAATGCTTTTTCAAATACTGTAATTAACACTACATTCACATCAAATACATTTGGTGTGCCATCTGTTACAACACATATAATGTTTGATGTATCTATATCTATTTCAAATGATCATTTGCACTATTGCTTCACAGGCATCCTCACCCTTTGCTGTCCTCAAAAGTTTTAGCAACTTTACAAATTCTTCTTTCAGTTCAGTGCAACTTTTAGATATTTTCATCTAGTCAAATGGAAGACAACTCACCTGTAAATTATTTCATAGGTAATTTTTAATTCATCAATCATGTTTAATTCTTTATATTCCTGCTGCATAACATATATTTGACACATTATCTAATTTTATTTTTGTAATTAAAGTCTCCAGGTAAGGACTTTGCACAAAACGCATTGTTTCTCTTATGTAATTGCTATCAGATACGGTTTTCCATAGAAAGCTGTGCAGTGTGCAGGTTGATTGCGTCCTGAAACACTATTGTTGCTATTGCAGACCTCCACCACTGGGGAGGTGTAATGGTAGGTATATAACTATGTGACAGATATATAACTACATGATAGCTAGCTAGCTAGATATCTATATGTGATAGATATGTATCTATAACTAAATACATAGGTAATCTAAATTTAGTTCATGTAATAGATTAGTTAATTTGCTTTTCTTCTTCCCCTTTGGCGTCTGACATGAAGGTTAAAAACAGAGAGAAAAACAGCATTTACACTCAAGTTCTCACTAACAAAATTCACATTATCCACCTAACTTCACATACTTTTAGCAACAACTGCATAATAGGCTTTTTGCATTTAGACCTCAAAACTCCTCAGAGGAGATGAGTACTGTTGTTATTTCCACAAGCAATGCCACGTGAGGGTGCACTAACAAGACCCCTGGAAAGCTGGTGGCAGAGCTTTATGCAGAAGTGAGGTTTCTCAAGCCCCAGCCATACTCACTGGAACACCTTGCCCTCCACAAAGCCTGCAGCTCATCCCTTAGGATCTGCAGCAGAGAATAAAAGATCCGTCATTACAATCTTCTCTAAAAGCCCCTACTTTAAACCTGGAGTAGCTTCATAAATGTAGAAGCTAACTTGAATTTATGCTCTCGTGAGTGCAGGTAGAATCAGACTCTTGCTGACTCCTGCAGGGCCTGAGCAGGAGATGAAGATATTCTGGTATCAAAATCAGTATTGACACTGCTCAAGGCAGCTACGTTAGAGCAGAAGAAAGACTTTTTCTCTGATATTTGGTGACATTTAAATCATCCTAAGGAGAAGGAGGGATGGAGATTTTTCTTTCAACAGATTCTTAAAGGTGAGAATTTAGACAGCTGCAGAAGAAGGTCTTGTTAAATCAGCATAGCTCTGACTAATGAACGAGAGTTAAGGAGTTTAATGACTGCTTAGCTCCTTGCAAGGCTTGCTTTCCTGCTAGGCTGACTCACAACAGCAGTCCACCAGGAAGAGTGTCTCCTCGGGGACCACTGCAATGAAATCATGGGACTCCTACAAACAATTTACTCTGTGGGAAAATCCCCCTCTTGGAAATACTATTCTTTCCCAAAGCCTTGTTTGACTTTTCATTGCCACAGCAGGGGCAACATTTTTTCCTCTCAATTCCTTCGCTGAAATTCTGCCTGTGAAAATGGAGAGTATGTGGCTGCAGAGTAGGCCCGTGGATACTATCGCTCTGCAGCACAGAAAGGGTTCCCATGCTGATTGAACTTTCTTTTCTGCCACTACACCAATTTGGTTTTCACCACAGTGGATGTATAGGCCGACTCCTGGAGATGCTGAAGAGGGAAGAAAGGTAAACTAATTCAGCTGAGCAAATGCAGGACTGGGACTGTGCAAATAGATTTCTGCTTTGATCAAACTTTCTTATTTTCTTCTCACTGAAACAAACCAAAAATTCACCTGGCTGCAAACATTTCTTTTAGCTCTTAATGAACCACCTTGAGTGCTCCTGAAAAAAAAAGAAGGGCTGGATTCACAAAACAGGAGGAAACAGTGTCTCCTGTTTTCTCAGGAGCTCAGGCACTGGAGCACTAACCCCAGAATAAAGGAAACTTGGGTTTAAACCCCTTCTTATATTTCTGGGATTTTCCTCCCTCCTCTCTCATCCTCATGCCTCAACCACTATGCTGCAAGATATTCTGGAAGTGTGTAAACTTCATTACATTTTGTACCGCCTTGTAAAAATACACTTATATTTTTTATTTTAAAAAATTAATTAAACAATGATAACTGTTGATTTGGCTTCCAGCTCCATTACCTGTGGCCTAAGGCCACATAGTTTGGAGGAGCAGGGGTTTTGTGGTTTGGGGTTTTTTCCTGGAGGTTTTGGTTGTTTCGTGTTACTACAAGGAACATTAAGGCATACATTAGTGTCACCTGCTACAGATGTATAGTCAAGTCTTTCTTGCCACCTACCTGCTGGAGTGCAGGCACTGAAATACAGTTGTCCCATCACCCAGGAAAGGACACTGGGGCAGAGCACCACACACCTCTCTTGTTTCATGACTGGTTTGTGCAAAGCACAACACCTCAGGAGGGAGAGAGTGTGGCAGTCCCGCTCACGTGGCTCTGCAGCTGTAACCCACTGGTAAAGTCAAGCCTGGGAAATGAATGAGCAGCTTCAACTTTTACACTGGCATGGGCAAAGGAAAAACATCAACAAGGAGTATTTTATCAAACTTGCAGAACTCCCTTCGGATATCTGACAGAGTATTCCAGTGTCCCAGACAAATGTGGCATTTCTTCTTGCCCTGGTTCCAGTCATATGGATTCACAATGACACTCTGCTAGAAAGTCCTTCTTCATCTCCTAACTTTTTCTTATTGTTCATGTAGATTTCTGAACTAATAAGAGACACAATTAATGATCATTATGGCTGTGCTGACTACCTCGGTCATCTTGGCTCCAAGAGCAGGGTGGCTCAGTTACCTGCCAACATCTTAGTCATCAACAGTTTGTGCTGCACAGATTCTCTAGTGGACTGCTTACTGACCAGACTGCACAATGATTAAGGACTTTACTATGCTATCATAGAACCATACAATCATAGAATGGTTTGGGTTAGAAGGAGCCTTAAAGATCATCTAGTTCCAATGCCCCTGCCATGTGCAGGGACATCTTCCACTAGATGAAGTTGTTCAAAGCCACATCCAACCTGGCCTTGAAGAGTTCCAGTGATGAGGCATCCACAACTTCTTTGGGCAACCTTATGGAGGGAGTAGCTTCAACAATGCCGCCATTTTACCCACTGTCTGGTGGACTCAGACTTCCCTGAGCTACCCAGTAGGATATATCCAGGTAGCTATAGAATTGGACTGGATACAGAAATAATGTGTGCAAAGAATTCCTATTGCATAGTACTTTCACTGCTTAAGAGATTGATTCAAATACCTTTTTTTTTTTTTTCCCTAAGGATTTCAATTACAAGGGTACAGAATATGGAATAGATGCAAAATACACTAGTGGTTTTAGCTGAAGACAAAAGTGGCTTATAAAAAACAAAATGTGGCAGGAAGCACTATCGACCATGCAATTTGAGCATTGTACAGGAGTGCCAGCAGCAGTATAATTGTTTTTTCCAGTTTTTGTTTGGTACCCATGCTGGCTCACAGTGTTAATCTCCATATGACTTTTCTCTGAATTCAAGTAAATAAAAGAAAAACAAGGCACTGGATGTACACACAGGTTTTACTTGTTTCTTTGTCTAAATGCAAGAGGAGGATGGGTTATGGAGGGATATGTAATATACTGAAAGTTGATCTGAAGCTATTTTGCTACTGCTTGCTGGTAGGGAAAAAGAACGTCATTCACAGTTCCTTGGTTAGGAAAGTAAAAACAAGTTAAAAGCCATATTAAATGAAAACTTTCTTTTCCATCAGATAGCCCAAATTTTGCTGAATGCTAACATCATTTTCATTTTGATAAACAGAGTATGGCTTTTCATTGTTTTAGTCACAGCAATTGAAATTCAGAGAAATTAATAATGTTTCACTATTTGGTTTGTTACTAAGGTAAATGCATTTTTTCCTTTACATATCTCTTGCTTTCCATTTCTTCACCCCTGATCTTTTTTTCATAGCCCTTTTTTCTGTTCTATTTGCATGAACTTCAAAACCTAATTAGCTCATTTTTATCGGTTTTTTCATATTCACACAGTTTTTCTCTTTTTTACGATTCCTGAGAAACTGAGCTGAAAACCAGTCAGTTAGTCCCAGTGTGGCTGTGTCTACATTACTATGCCTCAATTCCAGAAGCTAAGCCCTGTAATCAAACTCCAGAAATACTGGACCAAATTTTACTGCTCACATAGTGGCTAGCCTATCTAACCAGTAAGTCATATTTCTAACACCAATTTCCCTTGACATGCACTCTGAACATCAAATTATTGACAAGTCTTAATGACTTTCTTTTGAAAGCAGAAGAATTAAAGGTAATTAAAATAGCAAGCCCTTAGAGAAAAATGGTGACTGCAACATTTTCTAGAACATCAGTTGTAAAACCGTCCTATACATGGCCACCTTATTTTGCTGGCTGCCCCAGTGCCACACTCATGAGGATGGAGACAGGGATCAGGGGAAGAAATTAGTTTGTAAGTTCTCTTGGCCTATGGAAAGCAAAACAGCGGTGGCTATTTGCCTGACTGTCATATGAACAAGATTTGATCAAGAAATGTTCATCATTAGGACTTGACTTCTGGCTATTTTTTGTCTCCACGTGGAGCTGTATGGCTTGCCAGGTGTTTGATTTTGAGTCTGCTATTCCCAGAAAGCCAGGGCTTGAGCACTGGAGGTAAGCAACTAGTTCCTCACGTATTGGTCATAAACAATTTTAATGATGAGATATATATGGACTTTGAAGGCTGAACCAGAGACTAACACAGAAATATTTAGAAAAAAAATCCTGATTTGAATAGTGGATGGTTTCAACTGAACTAAGAACAAACCAGAAATATTTTGAGATCTGTTGAGTGCTTTGTACTGTTGGACTTGAAAGATGGGGAAGGTGCACTGACTTATTTTTAATTAAATTCAGATTAATTTCTGAATAAAGTCTGAAACAAGAATATCAAACTATTTTTCCTTGAACTTTTTTTTTTTTCTCTCTCTTTGACTCCACATCATTTTTTTGTGGGGAGTTTCCAGATAGCTTTGGTTGCTTCCTACCTGAGTTTTGGTGACCATAAAAAGTGGTGTAGGAGATCGGAAGGGTGTCTCATGAGGATCTTGAAGATGCTCTGTAAACCCTGCAATGTTTCTTTTGCTTACTCCACTGGTTTTTTTAACAGGAACTCTGCCACCAGAGATATTCTCAATTCAATGAGTAAATAAATCAACTGTAAAACATTTCTTAAATATGAGTCATTATACACAGGCAGCTGTCAGTGTGAGTTTGTTGCTGTCAATTAGGATGCAGAGACTGCACCTCACCATCTGAATATATGAAACTCGCAAACTCAACACGAGCCAGCTTCTGTTAAATATTTTACAACTTTTACAATTATAACATTTGGGTTAAACAACTGTTCGGTGAGCCAGGTTTTATAGAATTCACCTTGTAGTACTTACGAATGCCTGTCTCTAAGACAGACTTGCAACAAAGTAATTTTTTCATTAAATTTCTATAACTGAACAGTTTTAGGATCTGTTTCTGAATGTAATGCTGCATTTCCTTTCCTGTCTCAACACCGTGCTGGTGAGATTCTGCTCCATTGCCAGTTAGAGACACAACCAGTCGCAAGCATATGTGAAAGGTTATGTGAAACTTCTTAAAGCAAGAAGCTGAAATTTCCTAGGAAGGCCATGATTACACACATCCCTCATGTCCTCCAAATAAAAATGAACATGCAAGAATAAAGACTCTCCTTCCTCATTAATAGTCCTGCTTTGACTACCACAGCAACTACTGGCTAACAGCTCCATGTGCCAGGTGAACATGTACTGCCTTTTATTTGTCATAAAAGTCCTGTCTGACACTGCTCCTGTATGGTGAGAAAATCAGAGTAATCTGCACTGCTTATGATCATATGGGTCTCTTGTCTTCCATCCTGGTGTCTCTTTCCCAAATGGAAATCCCAGTCTCAAGGCTGGGATTTCTGCTGCCCTTCTCTACATCTTCTGTTGCCCTGCCTATGATGGACCAACTAGGTAGCCAAACGGTGCCCAAGGTACAAGCACATCTGTAGTTTGCAGAGCAGCAAAATGATGGCTTTTGTCTTGTTCTCAGTTCCTTTCCCGGTAATTGCTTACATTCCATTTGCCTTCTGAGTACTCAGCTGTTAAAAGATGTGAACTAGTCACTGTAGTCATCTTTCACATGTGATCACTTGTTTAAAGGTTGCAGCACCTTCACATTGAGGAACAGATTGGTGGATTGCCAGAAAATACAGCAATTGAGGGTACATAGGCCTAATGAATTTGAACTAAGCAGAACACAGAAATCCCGTAAGTCTTCAAATATGGGAAGTATGGATCTATGATACCCACTGAAAAATTTTTACTCAAAGTTTATAATACCATTTCACTTTTAGGTGAAATTAACCTTCTCAGATATAAAGGTTTGTATGCTGGGGTGAACAAAGATCCAGTAGTAAAACAGTTCAGCATGATCTCTTCCCAGGTTGGTGCAACTTGGCGAATCCTGGAGATCTGGCATCTACTGCACTGGTGGGCAAAAGGTTGGTGGACTAAGACCATTTCTGTCCCAGTGTCATAAAGAATCCTTCACTGCTGATAAACCAGAGGATATGTTTAATGAAGTAGAGGCCACAGGCTGACAGGAGTGTTGGAAACGGGTGGAGAGGAATCGGCGGATCGCAGGCAGAGTTGGCAGGCGAGGCGGCTGGCCATTAGCCGGGGGAAATAGAGTGGAGCTGAGTGCTGGCTGTGGCCAGCTGGTAAGAACAGAAAGGGAGCACAAGGAAGTAGTAAAATCACAAGCTCAGGCAGGACAGAGTTTGTTGTAGAAACCCAAGTTACTCTTGAAGCAATAAACCTTAAAAAAAAAAATAACCAGCCCTGCTAGTGCCATACATTATGGTAAGATAGTGAGACACAGAAACTCCCTTGGCCTCCAAATCCCGTAAGCAAGCGCAGAGAAGTGAAAGCCTCTCCAGGAACAAAGGGCAGACATGAAACAGGAGAGGAAGAACAAAATGCTTTTACAGAAGGACTCTGGGCCTGAATTTTCCCTGGTTTGCATTTTATCATCCATTATAGAAAGTGAATTTCAAGTTCTGCTGAACAAATAGCGATGTGCATCCGCATAAACAGCCGTGCACTTAAGAAATGATTGCATTTTCTTTTTCAATGCAAAGTTCCAGTCCCTCCCTCCAACATGTTTTTTCTCAGTAGCCTGCTACCAAAATCACTAAAATTGACATAATCACAAACTTCAGATTTTCCAGTATTTTTGCGCAATGTGAAGCTCTGCTGAAGCTGGTAAAAGCCTTGCCTCGCTAAGAATTAAGATTCTTCAGATTCGTGAATTCTTCCAAGTTTTTCGAAGAGAAAACTAGTTCTTCCTTGGGAATTATGTCTCTCGGCTTGTAGGATTTCATTATTTAACTTCATAAAAACATGCCTCTTGTTTATTCCCGTTATTTGGCTGAAGGAATCCACATGCTTTCATCTTGCTTTTTTACCAATTTGAAGAGATGGGGTGGCAGGGTGTGTGTGTGTATGCATGAAACAAAATGGATTATGAATTTGAAAATTGCCAATTATGTTGCATCACACAGCTCAGAGCACTGGCACAATGATGAACCACAATCCAGATTTTTCAGCTTAAATGGCTTTACATTCAAGCAAGCAAATTAACCATAAAATAAAGGGGGGGGGGGGGGTTTACAAAATATCCCAAGAAAGAATAAACTGCAGATAATAAGCACCAATCTGGTGTTGAATGCAGCCCAAGATACCAATTGTTTTAAGTCACGACAAAGACAGCTGAATGCTCATCTTGTGGATATAGAGCATGGATGATTGCTTGCCATGAGTATCTTCTCTCACAAATAACAGTTTTTTCGCTCTTAATTTTCTGCTAAATTGGAAGCTAACTGCTTCCCACATTGTCATCGGAGCACCTGCAGCTGTGCTGGATTTCTGCACACCATTTCTTTTAGGTAAAACAGCACTCCACTTCCTTGAGCTCATCATTATGTTTATGTCTTCCTTTCATTGCACTGCCGCACTAATGATTCAGGCAGGCTGGTCAGTCATTAAGTGACAAGCAAATGATACCATATGCAACGTGTGACTAATCGGTCTGAACAAATGAAATCACAGACTTGCTTTTCCCATCATTCATTTCACAAACAGTAGCAATGTGGTGCACAGCAGGTAGTTCAGTTAAAACCAGCCTTGTAAAACAAATTTCCTGCAGCCGTTTAAGTGCGCTGTGACGGATTCGATGCTTTAGCTGGTAGATGATACCCAGGGGAACTAAGTATGGTTTGGGCGAAGGGAAGTAGGGAGGAGGAGAAATGCTCGGTACATACATTACGGTAATTAAAGGTTTAGTTACCTTATTGGTTTGGGTATTTTGTTTGTATGGATCACAGAAATGACTACTGGATTACCAAGCCCAAAACATACATAACATACACAATGCTTATCAAGACAGAATACACAGCTCTTTAACTAAAGTTCCCCAAAGATGCATATTGTATCCAGAAATAAGCAAAATAATCTCTGATAGCTGTAGTGGGAAGACATACATATGCAAAAGTAGAACTTAAATCTTTGTTTTCTCTGTGCCCAAAATATTTTTCACTGATTTTAATGAGATATTTTTCTCAGCAATACTAGCATTAAAATATTTAATATTTAAAGTATTTAATACTTGCTTTAAAAAAATAGTATAAAAATTAGCTTCTTACCGCCAGTAAAGTCAAAGGCACAAAAATAATTTCATCTGTTATCATTAAAATTTTGCTAATATTAAATAAAGACTCTGAGTAGCTAAAGCTATTTCCAAACTGGCTACTTGAACTGTTTTACTTTTGTCATGGTTATATGCTAGCTCAGTTACATGCTGTTCGTATTTCATTGAGAAGCTAACAAAAAAAGACTTCCGAGCTTATTATATTAACTTCTTCAGCATGGGCATGAAGGACCATCTGTCCTAAAAGAAGACGTTCTTTCACTCAAAACTATATTTTGGAGCCGAAAACACCCACAAGAATAAAAAGATCTCAAACCAATCTAATTTCTTTTAAGGTAAATAAATGAAGAAAATCCAAAAGCATGGTAAAAGGCAGAACAGAGATGCATTCACTTAACCCAAATCAAGATTTTGAGAAGTTACAATCATAGTTAATGAGGAGAGACAAGAAGAATTTCTTCAATTGCTCAGGTACTAATGTTAGGAGCCTAGATAAGAAAGAGCTGAACTCATTGATCTCCCAGCATAAATGTCACCCCATAGGTATGTCTCAAACCTTGTGGAAATATTTGCATAATTAGAATGTGAAACCCAATTCTTAACGAGGATCAGTCAAAGGGGACCCTCTTTTGACCTTCTATGTCAAAGCAGTTTTATGGGTTTCTGAGTCATTGACAATCCAGAGGTGGAGGATCATAAATACTTATGGATCAATCATCTAACAGATAAAACCACAAAACAGGAGCAGGTGGTACTTTTTGCATATCATAGTGGATGATCACCTTCCACAGCATCCTTCTGCGGCAAAGATAGTACAAAGTTGTGCTCATGGAGACAGAGCAGGTTTTGAGAGGTTTGCAAAGCAGGCACAAGCAAGGAATATGCATTTGTATTTCTAAATCTGGAAACAAAATATGCAGTGTGTATTTATTGAATGGAGATCTGCTCCAGCAAACACTAACTTAGGGCGAAAGCTTGGAGTCCTGGTGGACAGTGAAAATGTACGTGTCTTCTCTGAATACTACCATTGGCAAAAGGCTAATGTGACCTGTGTGTATACTAAGAAAGGGCTGTCCCATAGCAGTAGAGAAGTTATATTCTGTTTTTCTTACTGAAACACTACCGACAGTTCTTTTACAATTCAAGACCCACATTGATGCATTCATAATGGTCAAACAAGTACCCTGCAGTCAAATCTGCCAGAGAGCACCATCTACATATTCAAAGAGCAAAACTGATAAAAGCCTAATGTGTTACTTAAAATGGGTAAATACCTATAGGAACTACAAGAACAGCCAGAAAGGATCAAAACAAACATCAGTTCAGTTAAATATCATCTCTCCAACAGCACCAGACATGGATGTCTGGAAAAGAGGGTATGAGGACAGAGCAAATTTATGATACTTCTCTCTAAAGTCTCCTACCCCCAAAACATTTTTAGTTCAGAGACTTTTCTCATCCTCATGTTGTTTCTATGCATGTAAAAATCATCCATGGATTTCTCTCTCACAAACTCATCCAGTGCCCTGTAGAACAGTGGTAATAAACTAGCAATCAAAGATAATAATATCTAAAAGCTGGAAGTAGAAGCTCCACACATTTAGAGTGTGGATTTTGCAGTTGGGATAACTAATGATTGGAGTGATGTAATGAGGATTGTGGAGCACAAACAAATCTTACATCAATTTGACTAATTAATTTCTGCAAAAACTTACTCTAGTTCAAAGGGCTGTTTAGGCAACCAATACACCATGTACTGTTCCAGATGTCAGATAAAAACAACACAAAATCCAGCCAACCTTTTAATCCATTCATTTGACAGTTGTGAGATACCTTGCTACTATTCTTCTAGAGAAATTTAAAACACTATGCCTTCAGTGGCATAAATTACTGGATGCCTAAGAGTAGCAAAGGACTTCTTTGTTTATATCATACTGTGGTTTACTGCATTATTATAACCTCAATAGTCTCCACATGAGCTAAATATATACTGATTTGGTCCTGTTTATTAATGTCACTCTAGTACTACAATTTCCACATGGTATCTAGCTAGTGTTACAGTTTTCAAAGATGCCTTTCAGGAATCAAACATTTCTGCAACATTTTTTTTTTCCCAGGGTTGCTGTTCATTGTTTAAGTCATTGCAACAGGGAGGAAAAAAATATATTGCCTGTTTCTACTGCATTGTTTTCTTATCATGCTATATCCCAGAAGCTTCTGGCACAGGATGTCTCACTCAAGTCCTTTTTCTTCAGAGAAAATAAAGGCAGGAATATGCCAATTGCAACAAATATGGGATTTCATAGGGGGACACATGCCATTTAATATAATGTAGTGCTTATCTGAGTACATGTTTATCCAGGCTTTTATTGATACCTAGTACAAGTTTACAGGGTATGCCAGGAAGTTGCAGTACACATTAATGATGTACCTTTTCCATATCTTGCAGCTCTGAAGAATCTTTTTAATCTTTTATAGAGTAGAGCTAAAGAACAGAGAATGGTAAAATGGGACAACACAAGGTAAAAATAATTTCAAAAACCTTCCTAGCTATTGCAAATTAAAAATCAGTGCTCAGATATTTCCTAGTGACTTTTGTTTCTTTTTCTCTTTTCTTTTAAATACTGCCATTAAAAAAAAAATAATTACAAAGGAAGATGCCCCCCATGGCTTTCTGTCAGATACTATCTTATTTGTATATACTTTTTGTGGTTTAATTACTCCCTTTGTTGGTTTTTTTTCCCCTTGGTTAAAGAACAAGCCTCCAGATTGTTTTGTGATCTTTGTATCTATGCAGATTAGATTTGGAAATTAAGGAAACTTGCATCAGCTACATAATTAAGTGCATAAAGAGGTCTGCCACACTTCCTTGGTTTTTTTTATTACTAACAAACAGACATAATATGAAACATTTGGAGGTTTTAGGGTTTAAAGAAATATTTTCTGGGAAAGCCCTACCAACATCAAGTTGTATAAGTAAGTAATAAATTGCTGTGTTTAGCAGAAAAGCTTTCAGCCTTTCCAGTCCCACTGCTCCTGTCCATTTGGCATTATGCCTTCAGCCCTTTCACTTACTTTAATGAAATATATAGCTATCTTTACTTATGGCTGGTTTTGTATGAGCATCCCGGGAGTGTGCTGTACAAAACTGAGGTTATAAGCAAGAAGGTTGAAAAAGGAACAAAATAGACTCTACACCTGGGACTGGGAATGTCACGCCACTTGTTCCTAACTGAAGCCCTTCTGTCCCCACAGAGGTTTTTAGGAGGATTTTAATGCAGAGCTGCTATGGTACAGTTTGTCATAGAGTTACTAATGCTCCAACCCTCCTGCAAAGAGCTAAGAGGGGAAGTCACAGGCTATTTCATTCTCTTAATGTATGCTGTCTGTCTACGCAAGGAGGTTCAAGGATGAAAGTTAGCCTGGTCAACACAGAAGACATCTTCCTCTTATGGTGAGTTCAACAGGGAACTTGGCATGTGCCTCCTCCACCCAGCCAAAAAAGTGCTTGGATGAAAAAGTGTCTTCCCCAAAATCATAATAAATGATTAGCAATGCTAGGAAGGAGTCTACAAAAATGTCCCTAAATTGTCAGTGGCCATGGAGATGAACCCGAATGCCCACTTTGATCACAGACTGCATAGGAGACAACCTGGGTCCCTACAAAGTAAACGGGTTTCAAGGCCAACGGTCTTTGGGTGTGAGTCTGTCACTATCCAACACAGCCCATCTTCGTTTACTTTTCCCACCATGAAAGCATCAGGTATTCTGCTCTGCTCACACTCTGATTTGGGGCTATTTCACCAAAAAGATACTGAAAATCTGCTTTTTTTTGTACCAGAGCTCAGAAGAGCCAGCTGCTTGTGTGAATACAGCTCAGCGAGCTGTCACAGCCCAAATTCCTGCCCAAGGAGCCCCCTCAGTCCAGGTACCTCACAGGGGAAGCAACAAAAGGGAAAACCAGAAATATTTTAGCACAGACTCAAATTCCATGAACACCCTGTCACTGTCTGACGTACAGCTCACATTTCTTCCACTCCTTCGCTGTGCCAGATGTCTCACTGTCATATTTCTAAACCACTAATAAAAAGCTCAGTGCTATACCCAAGAGATAGACTTTCACCAGGGCTCCCATTTGAAGGGAAAAAAGGAATGGCTCCATAAATGCACTTCCATGAGGGTTATGTGGAAATTTATCATTTCACAGTTTCCATGTGCAACACTACATGAAATTTGAAAGGCTCCAAACGTGTTTTTAGAAATTAATAAAAATTAATTTGTAAATACATGTGTATGTATTATCTTTCCTAGAAACTGCGTCCTGGTTTGCACTTCCATTGGGAAAGTACCGAGACTTGAAACGCATGGGGGGGTCATTTCAGTCTTAAAGACAACTTCAAGTGCATGTACAAAAATGTAAGCTTCTCGATGGCTGTTTGGAGGAAGACTGAGTTCCTCTCCCATGCCTTATGCCATGACTTTTCACTCTCATCAGGCTTTTTTCAGGACACCTGTTACCCTTAAGCTTTCCTTACATTACAAATGTCTCACATAGCCAATCCCCCAATTTACTCATCTATTTTCTTCAGTCAGTATGCTACCAGCACTCCTCCAAATGCTCTGCACATGGTCACGTATCCACAGGGCTTGGGCTTCCCAAGCCATTTTAGCCTCATTTTCTAAAGAAAGGAGACTGATGCAATCATATCATTCATTTCCTGCTCAGTCCCCCAATTTTAACTCATGAATTCTTCAGCCAACTGCAACTGAACTTGCATCTTCCCTTTTCTCCTGAAAAACTGCTGAGTGAGGTCCACCCCATTGTCCATCGTGTTTGTCCTAGACAGAGTCCAGCCAGGCAGCCTGGCCAGCATGTGCCCACCTAGGGATGAGTCAGGATAGACATAGCCTGATGGTGATCGGCAAATTGCTGAGGCTGCTGAGCCCCAGGAGAGGCTGGCGGGGGGAGAATTGGGGCCAAGGGCAGAGGGGAGGGAGGCTGAGAATAAAATGGGACATGGGGGGAAGAAGCAGGCTCTGTTGCAGTGGATGCAGAGGGATTGAAACTATAGAAATTAACATAGAAATTGCCAATTTAATTAAGTGAAAAGCAGGTTTCATAAATGTCACTGTTCACAGAACAATGCGTTTAACAAAGTTATTAGTATTCAACATCTCGGTGGTTTTATAATGGTGGCTTGAGAGGAAATGGAAAGAAGTGAATTTTACCCAATACCCCCTGTATTTTGCTAATGCAAACCTGACTTCAGCCTTGTTGGCAGCATTGAATTTTGCAGCTACATTTATTAAGGAAACTATGTCTTCATGCAGAAACTGCAGGTAAAAGCTAGTGCTGCTGCCTAGCTTTAACCCCAATAGTCAGTACTGTCAGTATTTTGTTAAAATGAAACTCTTGGAAGCAGGAACAAGCAAATATTCGGAAAAGTTTTGGAAAAAAAAAATGCAGAACTGGTTGTGATCCTGATGTACTCTCACAGAACGTCTTTAAATTAGTCTGCAAAAACCTGCTGTTTCAGGGAGGCGTGAGAGGCACCGCCACACAGATGGGGAAGGAAAAGAAAAACCAGTAAGAGGAAAACAAACAACTCTTGCACTGTTGCCCTCCTTCCCCAAAGGCAGGGGAAGGGCATCTGGAGGGCTGCCCTTACAGCTTAGTTGGGTGAGATGAGCACAGCCCCACCGAGTAATTTGGTGCAGAGAGCACTCACATTTCTAACTGCTCAGAGGGGTAGTTAATCACAGGAATTTTGACTTTCTGGGTTACTACTAGATAATCTAATCTGTAGAACTGATACTGTTCTTTAGCAAACTTGCTGTGGTGTGTAACAAACCAGGTCCTGGAACTTCAAAAAAGCAGGCATTTGTTTAATTTGATTCTTTTTTCCCTTGAAGATGTATACGTCTATATATTGCACATATAGATATACATATATATGAAATTCAGCTTTTTGCATTACAGCACTTAATTAACAACAACAAAAAAATCAACCATCTCTACTGAAAACAGCCATAATTTTACCCAAATACTGCAGCATCTTCCTACTGCTGTGACATTTGTAGAGAGCAGCATGTTGGATCTGAAAGCATGTAACAGGATTTATGCTGTATTAAGTATGGAAAATAAACCAGAAGCGGTTCAATTTTCAGTGTTGTCTGCAAACATTTCCCTGCCAAATTGTGTGGAAATGGGCAGAAGGTTTGACATGCAATTCTAAAAGGAAAATTCCCTCCAAAAATTAGAGGTGGCAGCAAAATATCTCTTTATTTCCCCCTCCTCAAAAAAATATATTTTCCTTGCTTTCCTCCTCCCCTAAAAAAATACCCTCTATTTTTTTCCTCTCCTGACACCCTTTAATTAATGCTCTTTTTTAGGTGACACTGCACACTATAGGTTGTGTGGCAGAGTGGATGCCTGCCCCTGCCGAGCGATGAGGCACCCCGCGGAGCACCAACAAAAATCCCCAGTCCCTGACCCTGGCTGGGTTCCTATGAATAGCTGGCCCTCTCTTTATTAAAGTAAGAGATGTGCAAGTGCCTACGTGTGCCGGATTAGGAGGAGGAGATACACATCTAGGTGTAAATATAGCACGTCTCAAGGAAATTTCAGAACATGACAGATGTTGCTTAGCCCCAAACAGGATTTTATTCTTGTCTGCAAGGTGGTATGCAATGTCACCAATGTTTCTCAACAAGGGCCACCACCAGACCAAAATGAAATGAAGAGAAGGTGCTGGAAAAGCCTTCAGGCTGCTGCCTGAGGCCAAGGAGGTGTGGGACCTCTTGCCCAGGACCTTGCCTGCCCTCAGGGCTGGCCTGGCTTTCACCACCGGCCCTGGGAAACCAGGAACCTCAGAGGCAATGGGCCAGGGGTGTGGGGACTGTGTAGCCAGGGAATGGGAGGAGGTTACGTTTCAAAAACTAAACTTCTGCAGTAAGAGGGTAAAATCCAAAAGGCACTGAAGTACGAATGTATCACTGATGTCAACAGAGACTTGGCCAGCAACTTAACTCACCTACACAAATTTAAATGGATTGGTACTTAAAGCTAACAGCATATTATGTTTCAGATAACAGCCACCACAGTAACTTTCTCCTGACATTACATCTGATATGCCAAACATGACATACCATTCAAATAATGCTTTCTTCTCAGTTTTTTTTCAGCTTAATCCTTATTGTACCTGGTACACTCAAGGGAGGGCAGGTCACTTAGATAGAGGTAAAAATCCAACTAATGACGCCTGATGTGTGGTTACACTCATTTATGTGGGGCATGATGGAGCAGTCTTTAAAAATTCTAATACATATGAATAAAATCATTAAATAATCTACATTTTAATTGTGCAAGCCTGCCAGTTGCAGGAGAATTATCTGGAAAGTAAACAGAAAAAAAAAAACCCTGAACTAGCATTGCTGCAGTTAATCAAGTTACACTGAAAAAAGTTCCTGAGGATATATGACATGGAGCAGAGCTTGAGTTCTTACTTTTGCTCTCTTAAAAATAAGGAAACACTGTCTACCTTGCAAGGAGTTTTAGAGACTCTGGTCTAAACCTTCCAGCAAGTTTCAGATGGAAGAAATGGTGTTAACAGAGAAGAGCTGCCCCTGCCACTCAGATGCCTACCCAGCCTCTGTGGTGCAAGAGCTGCATGGTAAGGGTTGCGTACACAGAATTATACACCCTGTGATCCCATTATACAGCCATCCTATATTGTACCCTAGGGTGTATTCACCTTGTAACATCCTGTAGGTAGCTGTGCAAGTACTAAACCCCTGATTTAACCTCATGATATCTGATAACTACTACCTGAGATGTGAAGGAATTTGGTTCATTTTCCACTCTTACACAGAGGTCTTCATACTCTTTTCAGTAACCCAGCAAAGTGGCTAAATGGCAGATTAGGACTTGCGTGATGCCTTACCAGAAAGCAGAGGCCACAAAGGATTATTTCAGGATGCAGCACTGCAGCTGAAGGGCTGACCTGTGGTAAAGATGTTGGTCTGAGGCTCAGGGTACAGAAGTTCAACTCCCAACTCTGTCATACCCTGCAAGAGTGATTTGAGGCACAACAGCAAAAACTAGTGCCAGTAAAAAACCCACATGCTTAAAAGTTAGGGTTTGCCTCCCAGATCAGTGCTGGCTGTCAACCTGGCTGCCTAGGCAGAGTGTCAGGAGGTCCAGGCACTGGGAAGGGCAGTTCCAGAGCAATGTGGATGCTGACTACATGCAGACCAGGAGGCAGAGGGCTCAGATGCAAGCCTCCTGTGCCTGCACACCAGCAGCATTCAGGCACCCTGCTAAAGACAAGTGTCACTGCCACCCTAAATTCCCCACAGCACCTGTACTCCTTTTTTCAAATGGATAAACCGGATCCAGCAGTGCCATTGCTCTCCAGCTTGTACCTGCACCATGAGAATATAGTGGCTGGAGGGATGAAACAGGGGATTTGGTTTGTGTTTCCTCCTCAGCGGGAAGGAGATCAAAGCCATATCTGCCACCTCCTTGCAGCTTGCCTGGCCCTAGTGGGATGCAGCTCTGCCACTTCCCTTGATATCAAAGGCGAAGACATGAGCTTTGACTTTGGCCCAAGTCCTTGGGCACCACTGGGGGCTGGGGAGTCCTGACCTGGTGTCCACAGGACTTTGTGCACCTCAGGCTTGAATCACTGAATAAGTACGGAAAGAGCTCGGAGCGCAGGGACCAAGCCCGAGGCTCCTCTTGCCCCCTCCCAACACACAGCCACGAGTCTTACCAGGATACAGAGTCTGGCTCCCTCTTGTGCTCTCTCCTTTTAACAAATTAATTTAGGAAATATGATGCAGTGGAACATTTTTAACAGGCAGTCTAAAAGCACCTCTAATGTAGGCTGGGGCCCTCATGCATGCTGCTGTGAACTTGAAGCCATTTGGGTAAGGAACTCAGCTTCCCACATGTTTGGGTTAAGCATGCTTTTGGATAGAAAAAAAGTGTAATAGGAATGCCAAAAAGGGTTTTCACATTTCTATTCTTTTTTGCAGAAGACTTCCCATTACTGTCAACCTTCAACTTGTGACCTATCAGCCTGGGATGCATTTGCACAGCCTGGTAGGGAAGCCACTTTTCCGTAGAGATGCCTGCTTCAGAAGCTGCATGAGCAGCTCTGTGCCAGCTTATAGGTCAGAAACTTTGAAGGGCAGAAGCCGAAATGGTAAGATATGACATTTCTAGTGTTTTACAGAAGGTGTCATTGTTGCGCTGTTCTGTTTGACAAATTCCTCACCAGTCCTCAGCACACTGCAAGTCACATCAGAAAAATGAATCTTTTTTCTTTCTCATTCAGCTACAGTCTATCCCATCTCAAGCTCAAGATTAAATATTTCCTCTCACAGAATTTAACTACACATATAGACAAGTATCACAGGCTGCTTCTCCACTTCATTTCCTTGTAAAGAAGATAAATCAAGTGTGTGTAATCTCACAGAATCTAACCTTAAATTTCTGGTAATAAGAGGAAATCTCTGCTTTAACCGGGTGCCAATAAAAAGCATGTTGGAAAGAGTATGACCCTCATTATAGCATGTTATCTGCACTCTTTTGCCATGTCCAACATGCCTGTGCTCGGGAATGCTTTGATCGTGACATGGGCACTTGGAGTACAGAGGTTCCTGAGAACAAACGTGTCTGTCTATTCAGAGACATTACACGGGTTATCACAAATACCCCAAATATCATGCATCTCTGAAGAATGCCCTACTTCTTGCTCACAGAATTAGAGCAGGGAAAATTGTTAACGTATAAAAATAATGAGACTCTAAAATAGCTTCTGCTATGTTTGCTGAGGAATGGCCCAGGATGCCAAATGCCCATGTCTTACTGTGATGTTATACATTTCTAGCTTAATCATCACAACCCAGAGTCATCCCTGCCACTAGCGTTGCTATAGTTATATTCTATCTGATACGTTTGTTCCAGCACTTGTGCTTCAAATGAACTAAGATTATGATGATATTGTACGGCACTCTCCCATATGATAGAAGGCTGAGTAATGA
This sequence comes from Pandion haliaetus, assembly GCA_013401275.1. Classification (NCBI taxonomy): domain Eukaryota; kingdom Metazoa; phylum Chordata; class Aves; order Accipitriformes; family Pandionidae; genus Pandion; species Pandion haliaetus. The sequence continues at coordinate 119,040 of VYZV01016812.1, read as the reverse complement.
ACAAGTATCATCCATTTTTGGGACTGCCTTTGCAGCTAAAATGCATTGCCAGCTTCCAGCTAGTGGGAACTTCAGCATACTCAGTCCTCTCTCACGCACGGGGGCCCCTAGATGACACTGCAGGACTCCTCTTCCACTTGCCAACACTGAGCACTAGCTGAGATGGGATTTTTTCTGCCTTTGTTTCCTTTTTGTACAAAAAAAAAAAAACCAAAACAAAAAACAAAACCCACCAAACAAAAAAACCCAAACCAAACCACTACCCAAACGTCGGTTCACATTACTTGAGCTCACTTCCATGTTATGTATCTGAAATCAAGCAGGAAACTTGATCTGATTCCTTCCCAACCTGCTCCAGCCAGAAACATCTCATCGATTAAAAGCCAAGCCATTACGTGTTTGTTGTAAAGTACACTTGTACTATTATCCGCCTTGTGTAACAGCAGTTCTGCCTTAAATTGGTGCCATCCTGATACATTCAAATTGTCTTGGTTGGCCAAACAAGAGTTATGACCTCCCTGGCTCCTTCCTTTTAGGAGTCCTAAAGCACTTTGCTTATACTCCTTAAGTGAGCTTCAGAAAAGATGCTGTAAGGTAGTCAAGCACTGGTCTTTACATTGTAAAATATCCAGGATAGAAATGGGACTGATGTTCAACTTCCCTTGCCCTGAGCTGCTCTCTTCTCCATACTAGAGCTGAAGACCTAAAAAGCAAGGAAGCAAACAAACATTACACCACAACCTCCCAGTTAAATATCTAAAATGACACTGCTGTTTTGCTGGTAGTAATCAGTTAGGAATGGGACAGCGTAACACTAGGATATCAGTGTCATGGACACAGTTCACGTATGTCAGTCTCCTGCCTGAGGCACTAAGAGACAATTGACTCTTTGCAGGGTGTAAAAAAAAAGGCAGGACTGGAAAAAAGGCAGGAGGAAAGGACTATGACATGGAACAAAGGAACTTCAGCAGCAATTACTTGCCTAGGGTAGTAAAAGCAGGAACTAGATTATGACCCTGGATCAATGCCTCACTAGCACCACCAGACACAAAACCTCCAGGCTGAAAAGCAAGGAGTACCAATGGTACCTTGCTCAAACGTGCCCACATGCTGATTCTTATGACCAGCAAAATTTCTGCCAGGCAAGAGCTAACATGCCTCAGGGAAGAACTGGCTTCCTGCTGGCCACAGAGCACCACGGGGATGAGGACCACGGTTGCATCCTCCTGCTTGACTCTCCCCTCATGTCTCCCAGCTGCCCCCTGAGTTCCCTCACAGGCATATAATTATTTCTGAACCTTTCATGACTCTTCCAGATTTCGTGGAAAACGTCTCAAGTACCTAGAAAGCTAACAAGGGATAAGACAAGGCAGCAAATGAGACATTTTTCTTTAGAAACTAGGTTAAAAATGCTTCTTCTTTCCCCTGAATTGTATCAGCAGCAAATTCTTGCTCCCACAAGTACTGTCTGTTCCTCCTGAAGTGACTGCTGGTATAAAGGAGAGCAAAGCTTAAAAGCAGAGTTTAGTCTCATAGTTCCCTCATCTGTCAGCCAACTAATGGTGCAATCCTGTGAACAAGACAGGACAATTTTCTAGGTTAAGTTAGCTGGTTTTTGGTCACAGTATGCTCTTGCTGGCATTCAGCCTGAGGTAACTGCAAGCTAGGAATACAAAAGTAACCCCCTTCTTTCAATGAAGGGATTCATAGAAAAAATTAAACCAGTAAATTAAATACTGATAAGGTCCAAACCATTAAGAGCTGATTGCTATTTTGACAGAGTATGAGACCCAGGGAATAAACTACTGCTAACAACAGGCCATTAAAAAAAGATGTCAGTTGATTAGTTGTTTGGAGCCTTTTGTTGAGTATGCACAATTTATTAAACGGCTACAGCTTAAACAAATATTTGACTCTTTTGGATGCTTCTTCACAACTGTATGATACGTATGTGACAAACTTGCAGTCCTCCTACTTGCCAAGTAACACCAAAATCTGATTAGTCTTGACTTTCCCCAGAGTCCCTACAGCCTGCAGCTGTCCCTGACCAACAGCAGACATGTTCAGCCTTTCTGAATTTTGCTCCTTTTAGCAGTCCCCGGCTTGTCAACCAGCAGCTTCTAACACAACAGACTCCCAAACACTCCCGTCTTCTCTATTTGCAGCTTCCCTGTGACAGCACATGGCAGCTCCAGCTGTCTGCCCCAGCTGTGCTCATGGGGGTACTGCAGATACAGGGAAATCAGGTTAGTTTGACCAGGGGAAAGAGGACGTGACCCGTGATGGCACAGGGAGAGCAGACCAGCCCCAAAACACCTTCCCCAGGTACAGCACAGTGCCCTGCACCTGCTCCAGGGGACACAAGCCAGAACATCAGCACAGCCTTGTCTCACGCCCTGGTGACAGCAGCATTTAAGAGCTCTAAACTCAGGAGCAACCTGCTTTCCTTTCATAGTGCAACTCATTTGCAGCACATGGTATTTGGGATCAAAGCCCGGCACTGCTACACAAAGCAGTCTAAGTTACTCAGCTCTCCTTCTTATCAAAGGCTGGGTGAACATAGCCACAAGCTATCACCAGGACTGCTAGGAGCATGTGTACAACAGCACCTTCCAGAGAAAACCCGCTCCTCAGGCTCACAAAACCTCTCCTTCGATTAAACAATGAATTCAGCAGGCAGGGGATTTGCTTGCTTTTGCCACACGCACCCAGATGACTCTGCAGTGTGTTCGGAGAAGCTGCCCCAGACCAAATGCTCACACTGCAACCAACAGCTTTGGTGGAGATGCTGACTCTGAGGGCTGCTGACAGACGAGAAGGCAGCAGTCTTTATTCCCATCAGCATCTGTCCTAAGCGAATGTGCACTCTCATCATAAAGCCTGAAAACTAAATCCATGGGGAAACGCACACAAAAAGGCTGAACAGATAATCCCATCAGTCCACTTAAATGGAAATCCAAGTCAACAAATCTAATAAACTGGGGTCAGTGGACCACACAGATGACAGAGGAGCCTCTCACTGCTGCATTATGTCCTGCAGTCCCTTGAGGTCACACAGGCAGTTTTGATGTAATAAGCTGGCTCTCTGGGCACAGGATTTCACCACTAGATGTCAATGGTATCTGAGCTTTCGAAAGGGAAGATACTGCTAAGAACACGTTAGCTGCTGGAAAAGTTTGTTCTAGCTGGCAGCAGCTTTTGCTGCAACCAACCAGTCAACCAAGCCCTTTGCTTGGTCAAAATGGTGATGTGCTCTTTGCAGAGGCACCCCCCACAAGAACCCTGCCTGTCTTTTAATAACACATGGCTCCGGCAGTTTCTTGGCTAGTTATTTCTGGGAGATTACACCTACCTTTGCAATGTTACTATCTCTCAACATCTTCTGAAAACCTTCATATTTAGCCTAAGTCTTTCCTCATTTGCACTTGTACAAAGCCAGACCAAGTTCCCTGGAGTCACTGAAATTGCTCCGAGGAATAAATCAAGTCAGCAAAAAGCACAAAATTAAATTTGGCTGGCTAAACTACATTATACTCTTCAGCAGGAACTCTTATTTAAAAGTAAAGTGAATTACCTCACTTAAAATTAAGTAAACCTCATCAAATAGGCACTAAACAAGGGTGTCTAAATGCATGTCAGACACTTGTGAATTTTCTTCAGATTTGCATGTTATTTTCCCCTGACAGTCCTCTGCTGTTCTGCCTTTGCTATGTTGGACTTATCCAATTCATTCCCAGTCCTGTCTTATACCGCTCTGCTAGCTCCTACTATCACATCATCATCTACCTGGACTTAAAAAGTGGCCTCCAACCAACAATGTGCCCTGAAGCTGGAGCACGCAGCTGTAGCCTCGAGCCAAGTCAATGCTGGCAGCTGGCATTAGCCGCAACAGTTTTCATCCCTGTGAGCGTGACAGGGCACCCAACAGCTCTGCCTGGTTCTCTTCTGGCACTGCGCCACGACCAGAGGTGCTGGCCTTGTGTCAAGCCCAGCACCAGTAGCAGATTCAGAGAGTACATTCAGTTTTGTAGCGTAGCCAGGGACTCAGCCTGACAGCAGACATTTGAGCATCCAGGGTTTTTAAAACCCAACAGAAGTTCAACTTGACTTCACACAGTCTTTCTGAATGAAAGGGAGAGACACCCTTATGACAGCAGCTGGCCTTGTTCTGACAGAATTTTTTCCAAGCTGCTTGATGTAACTTGAAAACTTGAAACTTTTGAGGGATTTATGGCTGAAGGACTGTTACCTGGAGCTGCGGAGCTGAATTCCTCAGCAGGCACTTGCCTGTACCGCAGTCACCCCCACTGACAGGCACACTTGTCTGGGGACAAGCCCACGCAGGAATCAGGCCCACTCAGCCTCAGTGACAGCTTCGCTGCTTATGAAGCAACACAAACTTTCGCCTAGCATTATGGAGAGCTCTCACAAGCATTCGTCAAAAGCCTGTATAACTTACCAGAGAGGTGCTTGATTCTCACCACCCTTTGCCATTTCTAGGTCTGAATCATCCCTGTTTACATTTACTGGTAAATTCCCCTCCAGCAAAGCACAGATCTGCACTTTCAAGCCATCTGTCACAGCTGGCAGTACCTCTCTCAAGGGGCACTTCACCACTTAAGTTAAATGGGCAAGTTCTGCCAGTGCCCCTTCTCCCTGCTAAGTAACACTCCTGTCTGACCCATTTCCCTGCAGAGGCAGCTCCGCACTCAGCAGGGTCAATGGCAGGACTTTTCCTTTCTCCCCCCTTTTTTTTTTTTTTTTTAGTTTTGTTTGTTTGTTTGTTTTGTTGTTGTTGCAGTACCATTTACCTCATGTCTAATTATGGCAGCTTAGTGAAGAAGCTGTTTGTCATCGCTAACCATTTTTTCTTTATAACCTTACCTGGAGCACTAGCCATTGCTCTGAACCAGCTCTTCCTGCTGCTGTGGACAGGTAAGGACTTGTACTGGTGACAGCAACAGCCAGAGACCAAGACAAAAAGCTGCAAGTTTTAGAAGCCCTGACAACTTTTTGCAAGAAAATCTGTTTAAAAGACCAGGCAACCTATAACCCATCTCCTTGCACAAACCATCATTTAAGACCCATCTATCCAAAGCAGGCTACCCCAGTGACTGTCCTTCAGTGTGATTTAGCTCACCTGGTTCTGCTTAAAGACATTTTCATATCTTGCTCATGTGCTTCTCTAAACTTACACCATTGAATTCACATTTTCATGCTAAAAAGGGTAAAGTATGTTTGGTTTTCCAACGGAATTTTCTTCTAAACTATGCTGATTCACTATTTCTTAGCATCCCCAGGACTGCTCTGACTCCTTACTACAGAGATGAGAGCTGAAACCTTATGGAGAGGAACTAATGGCAACAGGACCATAAAAGCACTAAAGCCAGTCCACAAAGATCTCTTGTTAGGAAACAGTCCTGCTTACACACAAACCCAGCACTATCCACCTCTCCCTGCAAAGTAACAACTTAAACAGCCAAATATCCAGGTGCAATCAATCAGAGAAATTGAGACAACACAAAGGAAGAGCTTCTCTCTCACCTGCTGTGTTTATAAGACCTCCTGAAGGGCTCTTCTCTTTCCTGACCCCAAAATGAGGTATTTCCCTGGGTTTTAACTGCCTGGTTTCTCTAGGATTGTTGTGATTTTCTCTAATGATGAGGTAAGGACAAGGATTGCCTCTACCCTGAGGACTCCTCCTGGGGAAGTGGGACCTCGAAAGGGTCAGCAGCACCCTTCAGAGCAAAGGAAGCTTTCCAAGGCTTTCAAGATTATGCCCCTTTCCTTCCTCCCATAGTCTGCCTGGGATAGGAAAGGAGTGGAAAAAAAAAACATGCTGAAGCCCAGCCAGTTCCCAAAATGCACAGATTTGCAAAGATCTTCATGCCTCTGCAAGCAAGTGGCAGTACAGACCTCCTGGGATGACAACAAACTGCAACTGCTTACCACTGCAATGGGCAGTGAAAATTAAAATTGTGCAGGCTGTATCATTGTCATTCTTGGACCTCTTAAAGGCTGTGAGACTGGGCTGCTGCTCAAGCTCACTTTTGCTAGGCTTTCTGGACCTTTACAAGGGTCTTATGAAATCCACTGACCTTCTTCCAGACAAGAGGGAAAGCAGTGGAGAACGCTTCTCTCCTTGATTCAAAAACTGTTCATTTGGCCCACCTTTGTGGGCCTCCTCAGTTCTCCAGATTTTTTAACTGCACTGCACAATTCCTTTAACTGATACAACTACAGGTATTTCACGGTGTTATTGTAGCCATGCGCATAGTGTGCCGTCACACAACTCTCCAGTGTGAGATGGTGGTCATTGTAGGTGCAGAAGTAGACAGCTCTTAGAGCCAGGGGAAGACTTACCTTCTTTGGGTTTTGCTGTGTGTGTAACTCGGCTGCCACCCCCCACGGCAGAGAGCAGGACTCCAGGGCAGATGCTCTGTGTGGCATGGAAGCCCGTTGGGATGTGAAACACAGCAAACATTCAGGAGGGTTGTTTTTCAGGCAGAGGTTCTTATGCACCAAGAAGAGGGAATCACCCCTACCTAGGGTAGAGCAGTTGTCCCCATGCAGGTCAGTCCCATGCTGCCCAGAGGACTGTGCTGGCCCTAGAGCAAACTGCCCCCACCTGCTGCCTCTCACCTTCACCCAGCTCCCACAGGAACGGCTCATCACAGGCCTCTCTAATCACTTCAGTTAAAATCCACAGGGCCCATTGAGCAGCTTAAATTGCAGGTCTTTGCCAGTAAAGCTCCTTTTGATTGACAGGAATGGAGGAGCCCTTGTCTGAGTCGTTCAGCAAGATGGTCTGAAGGGACAACATCTGGAGGGCAGCAGCCTCTTCTTGTGGCTCTTCTAGCACAGCTGGAGCTGTAAGGCAGCTATTCTTAGCTCTACACCTTCCCATTTGCAAATCATCTTAAAGGTATTGTCACACTAGCTTCTTGTGACAACCTCCCAGCACGGCTGATGAATAGAAGGAGAGCCTTTCAGTGCAAAGTTAGCTGCTTGTATGGAGCAATGTGTGGCTTGAAGTAGTAAGGCTAACTGCAACAGGTTAGGAGATATTCCCCAGGTCTCCTTCTGGGCTACACTGTGGGGAGCAATGATCTCTAATGAAGGGACAGTGATGAACAGCTGGGAACATAAATTCTTCAGCTTGCACAGCTGGATCTAGAAAAGGATGTCTGGCTGCAAAGTATCTTTAAACATCATTATAGAGCTGTGTCAACAATTTGGGCTTGTACTGTTTTAATTATTCCAGTTAAAATTCTCCCTACCTCTATATTAATACTGCCACAAACACTTCATAGGTCATGCTTAAGACTACTTAAGGTGCAGGCACTTAGAGGATTAAGTACTGCCTATTTGCAAAGCACTTCCAACAGACATCACACTGTAAATACCAAGTGTTATTTCTGTGTGAAATAGCCAGGTTTGGTTTAGTGGTTCCCAGGGTTTGCAAGTGGAAAGGGTGGAAGGACAGAACAAGCCTCAGCGGCATTACAGATCACTCGCAGCCCATCATGGGTTCTGCCTTCTCTGCTGCAGACCAGCTGAGAGGAGGGAGAGGAAACTGCACCAGCAGGGATGCCTGATGACAGGGAAAAGCATTTGCTGTCCTCAGTAAGAGAATCAAGTACCGATAAGCAGACTCCAGAGGATATGAAGATAGATTTAGTCCTCCCGTCTCCCACAGGGACTCCTCATGGTTGCTCCAGGCCCCTCCTAGACTGTGCTGTGATGATAAGGCACAGCTGAGACCCCATTAACATCGTCCCTGCTTCTGAAACGTTGGTACCAGCGAGGCCCACTGACCTGAGATGGACGAGCTGCTCTGAATGGGGTCAGGCTCCTGAGCCTCTACGTGGGTCTGCACCCACCCCACAACTGCAGTGAGGGTTTGTGGAATTGAATGACTGGAAGTAAAATATCCCCATTAGGAACAATAAGCATGTGTGATAGGCATGAAGGCACAGAATCCAGACTTCATTAAGGTAGTTTTTGTATTTTTAAAAGCAATATTAAAAACCACTGGAAAATGCAAGATAAATGTAACAGTTGCTTCTACAAGTTTTAACCTTGTATTGCTTGGCCATTTTGACATATAAATTATTGCTTACTAGCTCTCATAAATACACGACACATAATATGTACAGAGGCAGACAAGCATGAAATATGAAAAGGAAAACATTGGCAACATTGATTCTGGTAAATCAGATTATTTCATACATACCAGGTCTCATAATGGTGGATAACTACTAGCTGTAGTCCCTGAGAAGTTAGGTAAATACCTTGATTTGGGGTTTTCTATTTTATTACTTTTAACACAAGCTGACAGCATTATGGCACTTGGAGAGAAAGAACAGGCAGGTGTTCTTACCTCAGCTCATTGACTTCATCCCGGTATTTAACAGTGTATAAGATGACAATAAATAGGCTATGCAAATAAATATTACTCTGCTAAAATGTTTAGTATTTACATCTTTCTTTGTAATTTTACAGCAGCACATTGTATTATTTCTGATAACACCTTTTTTTTTTTTTTGCCACTGTCATGCAAATGCAATTTTCTTCTGTCTGAGTTGGGGCTAGAATCAAATAGCTGTGTCATAGAAACATCTAAATTTGATGCAACAAAAACCCACATCAGAGGTATAAAGTGACCCAGCTTTTTCCTTTGTTCTAATTACTTTTCCTAGCTACTAAAGAAAATATGCAGAGTATTTAACCCCGGGTGCAATTGTGATAAACTGAACTTAAAAGATTCATGGATTTTATCCTATGTAACATAATTGCACTATTGAAGGATTTAAAAAAAAATATAAAAATCACACAATATCACCAGCGCCAGACCCTGGCAGAGGCTGTATAGTGTCCCCCTTCCTTTTCACAGGGTTTACTTCTAGTTCTCCTCCCAATCACCACACCTTCAAACTGCTTGCCAGTCTGCAGCCTAGCTCTGCAATACTTCACTTGTTGAACGAAGACTCTGAAGAGCCTTTCTTTATTAGACTTACTAGCTACAGATTTGGGTTATTTGCCTTTCCTTTATGGTAACAGTTATAAGGTCCATGTTTTCAATGTGAAATTGATGTACCCACCTTGGCCGCTCAGACTAGAAATTTATATCCAGGTTACGTAGGCCACTATGAAAACTAGTCTGTAAACTTTTAAAGAGTAGTCTAATTAGCCACAATGGGTTGTGCAGGTTAATGCTGGCTATGTGCCTTTAAACTGATTTTAGGCCAGCGACAAGGGGTAGGCAACACCTCATTTAGTATAAAGTTACAGCGGTGCAGATAGCCAATACTTCAGCTGGCTTAAAGCTTACTGGTACAAGTTAACCCATCCATTTGCTTCAACCATTTTGAACAGGCAGAGTGAGGAGCCTTCAAGGTGCCTCTCGCATGTTTTCAAATCAAAGCCTGAGCACAGAGTCATCTTTCTTATTTTTTTTTTTCTTTTTTTCCCCTTCTTTCATTTCCTTATCTTTTATTTGTCTCTGGCACCACTGCTGCTTCATCAGCAGTAACTACTAAAACTACCACAGAGCCAAATGCAGTGAACTGAGATACAGCCCTACTTTCTCACCCTGAATACCTTCTAATGCTCCCTCTCCCACAGACTTCAACAAAACAACTTGTGGACTAGAGTGTTACACCACATGAGCTAAAGCATGCAGGCTCGTCTACATACAGGCTCCTAAAAATAATGCCACAGTAAAAAAGATTTCACCAGGGGGAGCTCAAAACCCAGCAAACCACCCAGGTAATGCAGCTAGGCTGGGAATTCGGGGAGTGCTGTAGCCAGAGGAAGAACTGCAATAACACAAGCAGCAAATTGTATCTGGTTTGTGTTCTTACACTGCAGGAAGGAGCCCGCCGCAGCTAGTATCCTCATCCGAACAGTTTTGGTCTGTTTGCACAAAAGAGTTATTTACAATATGTGCAGTCACATCTACAGAAGAACATAGGAAATTTTTACTCCATGGCCAGCAAGAGTTTATTTTTTTTTCTTTTTACTGGGTAAAAAGAAGATTTTTTTTTTTCTTAAAAAAAAAAAAAAATCATATAGTATTTGATAATAACAAAGTACAAGCAAATACATTTCTGAAACATCTGTTTCCTTTACAATAGATCTATACAATATTTCACAGATGGGAAAACCAAATGCATTCTACAGATTCCCCTACAGACTACTTGTTAAAGCTGCTTTTTTTAATCCCTTTAAACCAGAGATAACACAATGATGAAGAGCATGCTACTTCAGTATTCCCACATTTCAGTAAAGAAGCGTTTTCTTGGAAGTCTTCTTCACGTGGAAAACACACAATAGAGACGGGCGAGCAATGCAATGTATCCTCCCTGCTCTGTAAAGGGACTGTAACTGTGAGTCAGTGTACAAACACGTGGCAGACAGAGTAGCACACTGCACATTGCCTGTGGCATTCACTAGATGATTTCAGGGCAACTTCTTAGCACTGAAAACCAGAGCTATGGTGATGGTGGTGCTTAGATGTAGGTCAACTGTAGACAAAGACTTTAGAAACGCTGCCTCAGTACATGCCCAGAAGTAGTACTTTTAGCTACATGAAAAATGGCTAGGGGAGGGGTGTGAGAGGGGCAGAAGCAGTAAAGGGACTCTGATGCTGAGAGCCCAGTACATATGCAGGTAATTACACTGGTACCCTGGGAGGTGTACCCTTTTGTTCTTTAAAAACTAGAAGTGTGTGCAAGTTAGGTGAAATTTTACCAGCTGAAAAGAGTAGTTCCAGGAAGTGAGTTAGGATTGTAGGTGATCTAGGCATTGCCTCTGAATAGACACCAAGGAGGCTGTAATGCAAGCAGAAAACAAAGCTCCTACTATGATAATTTATTACACCTTAACTGCAGGAGCTGGTACTGTATCTGAGACAACTGAAAAGGAAGAAAATAACATGTTTTCAGTGTACAAACAATTGTGTCCATAAACTGCAACCAAAGTGTGTTTTAGAAAGCAGGTTCTTAAGGGGCCATAACAGTGTTTACTGCTGACCTCCACATCACAATGCACTCTTGAGTTTCATCTGGTGCACTGTCTCTTTATGTTCCATTGTTGGTTGTCCGCACTTATCTTAAATAAGATGCTCCAGTAGACTCAGGGGAGCTGCACAGATTGCACAGTATTTTTTGGCAACAATACTTTGGCAGCCTTGAATCAGTGAGGTACGTACTGTGGTGAACTGAGAATCAAGCCCCTTGCGGCACGTTGCTTGCTGAAATGTTTTGCTGCTGCGACATGACCATTCCTTTCATTCTAATACTGCCAGAATCTGCATTGAAAGCTATACTGGACCAAACTATTTTCACAGAAACCAAGCTCCTGAGCTCAAAGGATGCTGCTCCGCTCCCTCCCATCCCGGCGACCAGTTGGGATGGCACCAAGCTTGCCCTGCAACTCTGCGAGCAGCTCCTTTGCTGGCTCTTGCCTGATTTTCCTGCGCATGTTGTGTGAGCTACTGATAAAACTCAGTAAACTGTTCTTATATAGGGAAGCAACATGCTTGGCATAAACATTCACTTAATTCAAAGTGCTGCAGTTACAAGGTTATATGAAGCTGTGTACGCTCACACTCGCGGCTCTATCCTGTGAGAAAGCTCAAACAGAGCTTGCTGGTTGTCGATGACATGCAGGTGATGGATGTATGGCTTCAGCTCGTGATGCTCTTTCGAAGGAACTTCATTGCCTGCAAGACAAGAGAAAAGGGATGGATCAGAAAGCCATGCCTTGCCTGCTTCCCCATCCTGTGCAACAAAGTCCCTGGTGTGCCAACCTGTCAGGTGCTAGACAGTCACAAAGACAGCCAGTGATCCGAAGGACTTGCTGTTTAAGTGCAGTGCATGAGGTAACAGCTAGGTAGAGAAAAGGGGAGAAGAAAGAAAGAAGTAGGCAATGCTGGGCAGCCAGCATGCACAGAGGGACAAGTGTCAGCAACAAGCTGACTCTTCCCAAGTGGAAGATTTACTCCTGCTGGCAGTGCAGGCAGTCTGTCCCCTGTAAGGGTCGTTCAAAGTTCCCTTTGTGCTGCTCTGGCAGCACAATGGGACCTTGAGCAGGTGGGCGACCCAGCCTGTAACTTTTAAACAACCTTAACACAAGTACACAAGACAGCAGATCCCAGATAATTTCCTTCAGAGCAGGTGAAAGGTGACAGCGCAGCAGACAGATACAAAAGCTCTTCAAATCTGCTCTGACAGGCCCCCATGTTTTGATCTGTTATGCTTTTGATTTCTGATCTAGTAACAGAGACAAGAGTCATGCTGTCATTTCATGGGAGTTTATACGGCAAGAGGAATTAGCTGTGTAACAGACAAATTAAAGGGTGGCTTGAGGAGCAGATGTTTTCTGTTACAAGCTTTATGCCTGACATTGGCTTGTGGGAACCTGCTGCCTGTGAAACCCTTCAGCATGGCTGGTGACCAGCAGAAGTGGAAAAGGAAAAGCTAAGCCCACGGCCACAAGACCCATCAAGACAGGCAGAGGAAGCAACGAGATATGTTTCCCAAACGTTGCTGACTGGTGACAGACAAGTGAAGGTTGGAGAGCTCCATTCTAGTTCATGTCCTCAAGGAATTTTTAATAAAATTACCATAAATTAAAAAAGAATACCCCTTAAAATTCCCCGAACCAATCAGCTTAACTTGCACGCTCCCTCCCTCTCCTTTGTTTCATTATCATCCTTTTCTCCACGCTCTCCAGCTACAAGAGAAGCTTTCCAGGAACCGACCATCCTACTTGTTTCTAAAGAGTGCTGTATGATGCTTTGTAGGTAATGTGGGATGTCGATGCAGCCAGTTCTGCATGCGGCTGCTAACGGGGTTCCCGGGCAGCTATTTTTAGGAGCTATTTCTGAGAAGCTATCTAACTTGAGAAATGTGGGAGAGAACAGAACAACGTGATAAACTTGTGTCGGGATACAGAGATGACCTTTTTGTTCGGAGGGAATAGGATCCCCGCAGCTGTGCTGAGCGTACTGAAAAACATTTGTATTTCTCATTAACACCTGAAAGGACAAAAGCTTGAATTATGTTATTTTTTCAGGCTGCTTTGCCTGGTTTTGGAAATGTTTGTTTTCAGGATTTAGGATATAAAAGTATTATTTCCATTAAAAAGGCATTTCAGTCTTGCTTGGAACCTAACCAGTTTTTAACCCAGAAAGACTTTGGCCTGCAAGCTTAATACACACGATACAGTTCATAAACAGCAATAATATTACTTGCTTAGTTTTGTTTGAATTCTTTCCTACAGTGATATGCCTGCTGCTCTTAGGCCAATCTGGGAATTGATGCAGTAAAAGATTCACATTCTTGAAAGCAAAATAAGCCCACTAGAAAAGGAAACTGTCCATAAAGTCTCAATAAATATTCAGTGAATTCATTTCATGCCTAAACGAATTTAAGAAAAAAAAAAAGTGCCTACAGGGATGTCTGTATAAGCTGCTTTTTAAATGCCAGCTTCGCAATAAATCAAGTCTGTGGTAAAATAAAATAACAATCACGTACTTCAAACTACCAGATTATATGATAAATCTCAGGTATTAACCTTGGATTTATGTTGCAACACTTACAAAACCACTTGGAAGAAAAAAAGGCAAAACCAAGATGAAAGATTTGCAGGGAAGCTGCAAAAAAATTCACTTAATTAAAAAGAACCAATGCTACAGTTTATAATATCAAGTAAGAGCCATTCTAATTTACAGAGGCATGGTTTGGATTAATCAATATTTCCTTCAGTGTCTGGTTTAACAGAATAAAACCAAAAGGCATGTCCTTCTCCCTCTTCCCCTCTCCCTCTCTTATATATAACTCTCTCAAAATAACACAAGAACCCTAATACTGAGCAGCCTTTGTGTAAAAAAAAGACTGTACATACACATTGTAATTCTATAGGACAAATGTTCAGCAAAGCTCTTAACACCACCTATCGTTCCCCAAGGTACATGTATTTATACACAAAAATATTATTATTATTATTCTTTTTGTAGGAGTCCATGCTGACAGCTGCTGAATATTCAGCTGGGAAAAAAAAAAAAGATTCACTCTTTTTTTCCCCAAGGCTGCAGCACAGTTCTGAACTTCTCTTTGGAAAATAGGTTTTAGTGGCCTCAATAAATGACATGTTTAGTGGGTTTGGCTTAAAAACTAACCACTTCCTAAAGTAGTGTTGTATGTGTCCCTTTCCTGTGTTTAACCTCTCTGCAGAGAATGAGACATGCTGAGAAGGAAAAAAACAATGTTTCTCCACTGTGAGCAACAGAACTAAGCGAGCTGGGGTCTTCTGGCATGGTCCCTTAGGGTTGGATTCTCTGGTGGCTAATAAGGTGGAAACATAAACAAAAGGTCTTTTGTGCAGCTGAGGCACTCCTGACAGTTCCCATCAGCGCAGATCCTCCAGTGTGTAAACCAGGCAGAGTTCTATTTGCAGACTTCCCCTAGCTGAGGTACTAATACAATCCCCTCTTTTCTACCTAGTCAACTACTTTCATGAAACCCAAAGGATCTTCTTATCTTCAAGACTTCTACGACTTTGTGAAATGTCCTTAAGAACCCAAAGTAAGCAAACAATTGCTCTTGGTGAAAAGCCAACTGAAAAGCTGTGGTGATGAATACCATCTTACAGCTACTGGAAGCCAAGACAGCTGTGAATCTGTTACCAAAACACAGACTAGCGGGAGACTGAGGTAACTCAGTTTTAGCTGGGAAAGTGAGAAAGAGCAGTGTACATCAGGGGCCTCCATTATGAAGCACAGCTGGCACAGATCTTACACAGTATTTTGAAGAGGTGATAATTTTTGCAGGAAAATAATTTACAAAAAGTTAGGAAGTTGTTTCTACAAACATTTTGTAAAGTAAAACTTCATCCAACTGTGGTTTCTTCTGGGCTGACCTTCCAACAGTGATACCCCCTCTTGCCAATTGGTTAAATAATTGTCAACCATCTTTTGCTGCTGTAGTAAACCTGAGCAAGTGGAAAGAAAGCAGAAAAAAACCCCAACCCTCAAGGCTGTACAAAGGCAAAATAAGTAGCGAATTTTGGCTACTCACCAAACTGGTTATTTCTGCAATGTCTCAATGACCGAACAGTATCTGCAATCATGTGCTGCAAAGACAAGATGTAAAACATCAGTGCAAAAATCTGAGATGGATTCTGTCATTAAAAAAGCCTGAAAAAAATCTCCTTGCCCTACACTGTACAGCAAAAAGCAACTGTAGTAAGATATGAAATTAAGACAGCAGGAGAGAGACTTTGCTCTTTGTCTTAGTGATAATATATGATGAAACGGGGTTAGCCTAGAAGGTCCTTACTGATATCACACAGATTAAATGAGGACAACTCCCTAAGAGCCCACGTAAAGTGGCAATAAAAAATAGCCAAACACCTGCTTATTTTCCTTCCTGTGACTTATTAAACTGAAAGCCTACAGTAGGGAAGTCCTGTGGACTGGGTGGGTGCTTCTGGGTTCAACCCCCAGTTTTAGTGCATTATCTAGTACATTCGGTAGTCTACAACCTCTTCCTCTGTCTCCATGTGTTGTCTAATTAGACTATAAGCCCCTTTGTAGCACAGACTACACATTAATGTATACTTGTACAATGCCTAGCACAATCAGGCACCGATATCAGGTAGGCAGTTTTCTGCAGAATGATAACCAACACAAAAAAACCCAGCCCATAGCCTAAATGCTGCAGAACAAGCACCCTGACATCTCTGCAGACACGTACCAAATAAGACTATACTGTAGGTATACCACTTTAAGAAAAGCTGGTGCTAACAGGGATGTTGGACGTTCACTTAGATTAAGCAGAGGAAATAAAAGGTTTAAGTTTGGTTTCTCATGCAGGCTCGGGTCTTCAACTTACGAAAACTGGAATTTTTCACTATAAATGAGTGGAGTGTGCTCATTTTCACTAGATGTTGCCCATAAAGTTCTTGAGGCATTACTTTTTTTTCTTTATTTGACTGCTTCTGTGGCAACTCTTCACCAAATCTAGAAACTAATTTAAGCAAATTGCAGTTAGCAGGAATGATATAATAGCTCATACAAACAGCTGATGCTCTTCTCACATCTCCCTCAAAAATAATCAGAGGCAGAAAGGATTAACTGTCTTGAGCAGAGTATGTTTAAGACCAGAACGATGCAGAACAGCTCATCTCTTAACACCCTGGCAGTCACTTACAAGGCTCCTCCACAGAAAAGCTTATCAGAAGAGCACGTTTAATGGAAACTTCATATTCCTTTCATCAGTGAATCAAAATAATTTTTCTTGTTACCCGCTGTGTTTCATTTGCCATGAAATAATGCAATCTCTTGTGCTGATGTCCTTGCACTGATTATAATGAAGTTCTAATGAGATGATCTAGACTTCACGATCAATAGTCTGAGTACTGGGAGAGCTACAGCTTCCATCAGTGCTGCTGCTGTGATGTTTTCCAGCTGATACCCTTTGCATTTGGCCTTTAGAAAAGAGACCCCCACTATCACACATGCTGTCATTCTTTGCTGTTTCTTCTTTGTACTCAGTCAGTGTGGGGGTCCATCCCAAGACTGACTTCTGAAGGTGATGCTCTGGTAACGGAAGAACCTCTTTGTGCAACACTCTCTTAAAGCAGAAGCCCAAATCTCCTGGCTTTAGTAGCCTAATTAGGCATTTCTCTTTGTCTATTTTCAACTCTCTTGGATCTAACTGTAACACAGAAAACCAGCCAATTCATCTGCAAAGCAAATACTATTTCCTGACTCTTTAAACAGGTGCTTGCATACCATTAGTGTGATGAGTAACACACACTTCTTGTGACCTTTCAGCCTATCAGCTACCTAGGATCATTAGCACTCTTTTAACTGAGGATAGCAAAAACTCAGGCTTGGGAGTTGCACAGATATTTGGGGGGTGGGGGTTGAGAACCTTCAGCTGCCACGTACACAGTCCTTACAGCTGAAGGCACTAGGTAAGAAGGTGTTATTTAAAATGGTAATGGCCATTGACCTGTATTGAGTTTGCTGGAGCGTGGCTAAGACATGTCATTGCTAAGATATGGGTGATGGCTGACTGGAGAAAAAAAAACCCTGAAGAAGCCACATTTCAGTGAAGCATCTCAGTAAATACCGTGGCAATACCTTGAGATGCAACAGTATAAGACTGTATTTTTATTTATTCCTTCAGGTTTAGTTGAGGAAGTGGGTATGGTACTAAATATAACACTATTCTAGACTAGGGTTTACCCAACGTGGAGTTAAATAAACCACTCCAATCCCTTCAACTTTTGCTAAAACTAGGTAACATTCCTGAGACAAAAGATTGTTTCATTTTCTTCTCTTTGCAAATTCCCTTCTTTATATTTTGAATTAACTTTGTCTTCACTGCAATCACGTCACGTCAAATCAAGTTCAGTCACGGTAGGATTGTTGAGGACATGATGGTCTAAGAATATAAAGAAGCAGGGATTGTAGGGAGAGAGAATATCTTTCATTAAATCAACTGATACAGTTGGGAAAAAAAAAAATGGTCCAGACTGACGAGTCGTCCTTCAGGTGAGATGTTTAATGCAGAAATGAAATATTTCAAAATACTGATCCAAACGGAGACAGGAGAAACCACCTTTGCTTTGAAATTTGTAAGTAGAAGTTCAATGCATTTATGACAGTGAGTAAGTTCCTTCCCCAAAGCAGTAATCTGCTATGGTAGAATAATTCTTTTCTTCTTTTTCTGCAACAGCAAATTTGCAGGTGAGGTTCAGTGGCTTGATCCAAACCAAGCAGGAGTCAATGTCAATCCTAATTTTTCTCAGCAGAGGCCAGAAAGTGCTCAGCACAGAATAGAACACTAAGGAAGACATTCTTCCTTGGGACAAAGCCCTTATAATTAGAAAAGAAACATGAACTGATGTATACATGATCATGTGTGATACATCTTGTTAGTAAGTTCATGCCCATTGAGCAAATACCTTAGCATCAAAATGAACCAGTGTAATATGTGTACTGCCTGAGTTTCCACTACAAGCTTATTTGAATCTCTTCTAAGCCCCCACTTCCTAAGCTTGCACGATTGCCTGCATTCCTATGTACACAAGGCTCCATGAGACAGCATGTTCCTGAGGGCGTGATCTGACTAATAATTTGGAGGAAGTGTCAGTCTGAACAACCCTCACCCCACCACCATCACCTCAGACTCTCCCCCCCGCCATTTAAAATGCCCATTATCCATTTGCATAGAAAAGGTGAAATCCTAGCTCACTGAAGTCAATTAGCAAAGCTCCCATTGCCTCTGGAGACACAATGGTGACAGAAAGGATAGGAAATCTTACCCAGCAAGCCCAGCATACATTAAATATATACATGATTAAACAACAAAAAACCAAGGTCTGACTAAGACTGGAACAAGAATCAGATCCTACATATTCACTAGATAAATATATGGGCCAGTGGGGGGATTTTAGCAACAATTATTGTGCATCAAGGGCTAGTTTAATTTACATGTTAATTGGATGTACTTCCAAGAGGCAATGAAGAAGAACATGGTAATGAGTTTTATGCAAACACCTAAAGGTCAAACAGTTAATGGACTTGGACAAGAAAACCTTTCATTAAATGCAAATCAGTGTTCTTGTAAACTCTGCAACAAGAAAAGGTACAGAAATCAAATAGAAAACACAAAAAGAGGAGCTCAGGTTCAAACGTCAAAGTCTACATCTGCTTTCAAGTTGAAAGACAATGTACATTATGATAGGATGTGAAAATAAGTTCAACATCTGGTTCATGAATAACTCCATGGTTGCACGTTCATTCTCAAACAAGTGTAAACACATGGAGAAAATAGTTGGGAACAATTCACCAGGCACAGCCATCTGGACTAACAGTCCCGTGGCACATCTAGAGAAATTGGGAAGAACATTTTGGTTTCTTGATCGAAGACTCCAATTCAACAACAACAACAACAACAACCAAAAAAAAAAAAAAAAAAAAAAAAAAAAAAATCAGTTTCCCCACTCCACCACTGTTCAGATATATGAACTGTGGCTTTCAGTGCTATGAAAATGTTATCAACAAAGAAATGAAATATGCAAATTAGAGAAATCAAACCTCTATCAGTAATATTATGCCAGTGTATGTCATATGATGTCTAGAGTAGATGTGGCTAAAGATACAATGTCAGTAAGTGCCCTTCTACAGAAAAGTTAGTATAGTGGTATTTACAGTCAGTTTAATTCATATTTCAGGCATTATTTTCTTCATCATCTAACCTAGATCAAAAATTTTACTTTCATTTAAGATCCCTGGAATTAGCATACCAGTGGCAAATGGTAAACTAGAGAAACCTTTTCTGTAGTGCCTTGAGAAAAAAAAGGAAACATAATTCAGAGAAACCTGAAGCAGGAGAACTTAACTAAGGAGGAAATAGTCCACGAGGTGGTGCAAAGTAATAGTTCTCACCAGGAAAAAAAAAAAATGAGTGGACTGTGTGGCAGTGATACTGGCCATTACTGGCTTAGCCATTTTACACAGAAGTGGGGGAGGAAGAAATGAGAAGAGAGAGGAGCAGAGGAAAGGGGCAGGGGAGATAGACTGTTGGCTGGCTGTTTTATTCTGCTTGCTCTTTTTTACCCCTGTTTATTTCTTCCTGATTCAGCCAGAAGAAAACCTTTTAGTCTTTACAAGATAAGGAAGGGAAAAGGAAGAAGAGAACATGAATCTCTTTGAAAAACAGGAAGGACAAAATTAGCTTACCAGCTTTTCAAAATTAACAAGGTTATCCAGAAAAGTTTTATTTCCTTCATGGATGAATGTTACATCTGAAAAAAATAAAGGAAAAATAATTATTTTTCATGGCTTTGTTGTTTAATACAAAAAAATAAAATGACTAAACAGCAACAAAAAGGAAAAAAAAAAAAAAGAGGAAAGTATCCCATTAAGGAATTACACAATACCTTATAAAAGTGGAACAAAAACCTGATATAAAGATGACATGCAGAGATTATTAGATAACAACACTATGTACACAGTGTAACAAGAATTTTCAAGTGGGAGCATGGCTTTCTTATTAAACCTGGTCTGTGTTACTTCTGGGGTGCACATAATAGAGAAGATGGCCGGGAGCAGGCGGGGGCATCCAGAGGGAGGGCTGTGCATGGCATGCCTGCTCTCTGCACCCTGCGGCACCAATCTGGCCACGCTGCCCATAGATGTGCCTGGGCTGGGGCTGGCCAGTCCCTGAGCCCAGAGGTCCATGGGGGCAGAGGTACCAGATGCTGGAATCAACTCTGACACCCCTTCATCTCTCTCTGTGGGACACGATGACTCTGAAGCCCTCCCCAGAGACATGGGCTACAGCAGTGTGCAGCCAGGGAGGTTAAACACAAGCCACTAAACTGAAGTTCAAAGCCTTGAAATAAGCATTATCGCTAGGGAAAAACACTTTTATGCAGTGTTGTTGGAGAGAATTTGTAAAGGCAACAGAAAGGTCAATGAGGTGAAAAGGAAAAGGTCTATACTTGGCTCCAGGAAGGGAACTGAACGCAGTGTAATGAACTGAAGGTGGGGGCAGGGAGGAATATCAGACAAAACAAATGTTGCTAAATTAAGATTACAGTTGAAACAGTAGCTTGAGGTCATTTTCTCCATTTTTCTAATGCATATTAGGACACAAAGTGAGACCTATCTCGGACATGAAGTACCAAGGACATGGACAGATTCCCCATGGGGACTGAAGCTCTGACTCCGATAGTGCATCCTCTGGGTTACTGAAAATACTAGCAGGAGCACCACCACCATACCCCCTACCAGCTCTCTCCTGGATATGCAGGTACCCAGGAGTACCAAGAGACAGCACTATATCGTAATGAGATGGCACTCCAATACCCTTGCTTCTTAAAAGTCACAGCTGTGTCTGCCAGCAGGCAAATGGCACACAGTGAACAGGCAACATCTCCCTCTCAGCAGAGGTGCCAACCTCCAACCCACCAGTCTAACTACTGCACATCTCAGCAATTCTCCTGTGTTTATCTCTAGGACTCCCTCTAGTTTGGGGGGATTTTAGGACTGGGAACCTGCAGCTGATACTGGGGGATGCTTTGTCACCACCCCCCCACCTGCCCAAAAAAAAAGAGCCGACCTGATTTATTTCCTTTTGTTTCAAAGACTCACTCTGTGCCTGGGGGGCATTTTGTAGTTGCTTAGAATGAAAATGTTAACAGCTTCATATGCTGGTGGAAACCCGGGGCTGGGACTGACTAGGCAGAGCTCTGCAGGAAGGGTGACGGAGAGCTCCCGTGCCCCCAGGGCGGCTGGGCTGGGGTCTGCTTTGGGCAGGCAGGCAGGCAGGAGGGATGCCAGCCTGGCTACGCCGAGTCCAGCCAGCACTCCTAGGCAAGTGGGGCAAGCATGGTATATGCTGGGGATGCCTCCAGCACCTCTCTGCCCCTGGGGAGGATCCTAAAAATAAGGGGGAAAGCTGGGAGTCAGCCTGCTACACCTCCTCTGCTGGGCCTCTTTGGGGCACCCAAGGGAAAGGGACAGGGAAAGGACGGGGCTTCAGGACACAGGCTTTACTTGTCTTTATATCAGTGCAGTTAAAAACTGTCTGTCACTTCTAATGAAAAACTTATGCCGGAAGCAGAAATTTCCACATAGCTTTTTAAGTCAATGACAGCAATGTGTATATCTCTGAGGGTAGAAGGAACAGAAATTTGCTTTGCAGCCAACAACTAAGAGTCCAGAGAAGTTCAGTGGAGCAGAAAATTGCATCTGAGCTAGGTTGTAAGGGTACATCACAGTATTTTATTACATATTTGAAAAATCTGCCTCATTTTCAAAAGCTGTGTCTGTGTGCTGTAAGAGAGCTCCACATTTAAATTTAATTAACTTTGAAAGGATACTCAAGTTATTTTTTGTAACTAAAGAAAGGTTATTAATGATTTTCAGGTTTTTCTTGAAACTACTTTTGTTCCTCTTGTGTTGAAACACAGTAATGTGTTGAGTTACTAATGATTTCTATGCTATTCATGCTTATTTTATTGGTCTTGGAAATAACGTTAATACGAACTGCTTGACATGGGATAAAGTTCTACATACTGTGCAATACTTTGGGAATTACCAACCTTGGCAACATCTCCTTATGGATCACTGTATTGAAGAAAATTACTGTATTAATTTGCAAAGTCTCCTTGCCATCTCCAATGCATTTTAGAGACATGAATGCTGCTTATGTGCATGTTCTTATACACCATGTTGTAGTGCTGCGTAAACATCATTGCTACAAGTTACTTGTTTATGTTTGCTGCCTTTGTTTGCAGGCAAGACATACTCAAGAACACTTAAAAAATATTCATTTTGAAGCCTTGATAATTGTATCCATCTAAATTAATACAAACTCCTCTGATGTGTGCAAAGAGAGGAAGTGCCTCATGGCTCCCGAACTGTCACTGACTGATCTGGAGGACTGTCTTCAAGCATTTTAAACTTGCAGCAGCAGGTTGGAATAAACAGCCTGAAGAGAACAGTTTCGGAATACAGGAACAATCAAATGAATTTGCCATGTTCAAAGACAAGGCAATTAACAATTAATGACTCCAAGACAACGGAATATTTGAAATACCTGCCACTTAATTAGCTGTCCAGGTCACAGCGTTAAGCATGTAGCTGTATTTTACTTTAATAGATTTTTTTAAATATAGGGTTTTTTAATGGTAAGATTTTATTTATTTATTTCAGACCTGTAAGAGACTTGCAAATCCCCTCCTCCCAGGACAGACAGGCAGGTTCTGCCTTCATGGTAACACCGGGTAGGCTCATCCTGGCGAGGCAGGGCAAGCATCTCAGAACAGGCATCTCAGACCAGCAGCGTGACTGAGGCCACTGGTGCAGGTGCACCCAGCGCAGCTGGGCAGCCCCATCAGGGGCTTGGCAAGGTCTCGTTTCTTCACTGAAGAGGACATGGCTCTACTGGCGCCTGATGGGAAGGTACTGAAGTTTGAAAACCTGTGTGAAAATTGCGGTCTTCTCTTGTCTTAAAAGGCAACTGTTCATTATCCAGACCAAGTGCTATCTTGTAGATACCACTACATCTGCCACATACATATTGTAAGGCCACCTGAAGGAAAAATCACCTTATGCTTATTTTAATTAACCACGATGAAGAAAAGCAGCCAAGCTTTAACATTACCTTTCAGAAGTAAGGGCATGAAGGGGATTTTTGGAGATTTCATTTTCTTGAATGCATCTCTGTAAGCTTTGTGATTCAGAGAAGGATCCTACAAAACCATTTGGGTAATAGAGAGAAAAATCAATAGGCTATAAAAAGAGCAATTCTAAATCCATTACAGGCTTATGATCTGAACATGATTTAGATATAAAAGGTTTCTTCAGGAAACAAGGCAGATAAAGGTTTTCTAAGCTAGGTGACTTACTAAACTGAACAGGAAACGTAAACAGTGAAAGGAACAAAAGCAATTACGTTCCTCTAAGATGAGGCCGTGCTAAAATGGGACTAAGCTGCAGAATAGATTCACTGGGACTGCTCTGTAATTTCCCCACAAATTTCTATTAGCAAAATCTCTTCAGCTTACTATCTAGCACAAAATGTATCTCAGAATGTATTGCTGATTAATTTCTTCTTAAAAAAACCCAAAACACAACAACACACCAAACAACAATAAAAAATCCCAACAAAAACTGCTCCCAGAACAATGGAGCATGCTGGACATTTTCAAAGAAAATAAGAGAGTATGTTTCAGTGGTGTTATGCAAGTAATTAAAACAGTCATCTCAATTTCTCATATAAATGAACATTTTTGTACACCAGCTCACACACAATCTTGAAAACACATTAATTTATAAAGGACTCTAAGTACAGAAGCGTGACAACCGTTAAAGGCTGGATCTCATGTTCCCCGCGCCAGGCAGTGATCTCACCACGCACCCACTTCCATGACAGCCAGAGGAAACACTTGTTTATTCAGCTTTGATAATGGTGACAAAGACCCTTAGCCTCGGATTTTGTTGGAGTTTTTTGTTTGGTTTTTTTTGTTTTTTTTTTTTTTTTAAACTTGAGCTGTCCTCCTTTTCTCTTGATCTGCAGCATGTTGCTTCGGATAAAGGCTGATTAACCACAGAGCAAAAGAACAGTTTCTAAATTGATGCTGGGGAACAGACACTACATTCGCCTCTCTCTGCCCTTCCTCCAGCTGTCAGGAATGTAGTCTTTTTCCTTTTCGTGTCTGGAGACCACCTCTGAGCTGCATGGCCTTTGGCAAATCACGGATCTGACATGACAAGTTCCAGCTCCAGACAATAACAGGCAGCCTCCAAATAAATAAGGAAGAAGGAAGGCAGGTAAAGACAAGCAATGCCGTTCTGCTGTCAACACTGTACTTACCGTCAAACTTTCAAGTTCAGTGAAAAGTTTCTTGAACTTCCCAGGAATTTTCTGAAGTGGGGAAAACAGAAGAAAAAAAACCAGGAAAGTTGATTTAGGCAGAAAAATGTGGAGGCATATTTTTCCATGAGACTGCCATGGGTGAAGCGCTTGCTCAAAGTACCAACAGGCAGTTAACCTCCTCTCCTCAGCTCCAAGAGCCCTAATTACAGACCATGTTCAGTGCGATGCCAGTGAGGCACTAGGCCCTGCAGCCCTGCCTCAGGGACCTGCATCCTTCTTTTATGGAAACTGCTTGTTAGCAGGTGTTTTTATTTTCTTCCCTAGCTTCCATGTCTACTGCATTTACCTTAACATCCATAACAAGTTAGAAGCAGTAACACAGGCTGAGAATTCAGATACTGTGATCACATCCAGATCTAATAATTTGTTGTAATCAATCTTCCCCTAACACATGGGTTTGAGAAATTAACAGGCATCACGCTCAGTGCTGTTTGATACACCCCCCCCACTGCTGACCAGCGTTACTACTGGCACATGCTGGTGGCAGAGAAAGATATCTTTCCTTAACAAACAGTTACACCATCTCTGGTATCTCATCCTAATCCCACATGGAGGTGCACAAAGCACCTTCCAAGGAAGCCCAAGCACAAACTACCTTCTTGCCCCACATGCTATACCTGCTCTGCTCCACAAGCATCTGCCCCCTTTACCTCTAAGATGCTTTAATGAATTCACCTCATTATATTCAAAGAAATACTTCTACAGTTTGATTTTTGCTGATGGTATTTCAGTCTTGAAGAATAGTGTGTGGACCTTAAAGCCTGTCTATTTTTTCAAACCATACTAGTTAGTCTAGTAAAAGATATCCCCTGTTAGTACAAATCCTGTCCTGTCTTTGTCCTTAGACCCTGACAGCCACAATGACACTACTAAGAAAAAAGAGATTTAGAACAATTGCTGTATGATTAAAATGCTAAAATAACTGAACATGGAATTGCAATTATGCATTTTTATTATCTTCAATCAGGGAAACTTAGGCTCATTAAAACACTGCATACTGTAGAAAAAAGTAGAAGAATATGCTTGGGAGCATACTACTTGTTTAAGAATTCAAGTGCAGAGCCAATATTATTTAGTGTCTAAATGGTTGCTTAAATTTAGGTGGCTTCATTAACATGTGTAAGTAATTATAATTAATTTATAAACATCGCTCTACTTTCTAGAAGTCACACTACTAATGCAAATAACCTTCTGCTTTTGAAATTTCCAGTGAAGTTTTACAAATAAAAA
Organism: Pandion haliaetus; assembly: GCA_013401275.1. Taxonomy (NCBI): domain Eukaryota; kingdom Metazoa; phylum Chordata; class Aves; order Accipitriformes; family Pandionidae; genus Pandion; species Pandion haliaetus. Next base: position 93,337 of record VYZV01016812.1, on the reverse strand, counting down.
AAATGCATATGACTTCATAAATATTTTACACACAGAAACGTGACATATTTACAATGATACATATGCAGATGAACTCCTTGTTCTGACAAGCAATATATTCTGCTCTTCCTGAGGGAAGTCCACCAGCAGCACATGATCTCCAGAGGTCTCACCACACAGCGGAGTTCTGCATGTTTCTGTGCGGGAGAGATCTATGCCATTGTTACCAGGTGCCTTTGATACAATACTTAGTCCCTTCCACTCTCCTACCAAAGCCCAGAGAGATGGGATGAAGGCAACCTGTAAGAGCAGGAGAGGGCAAATGTTCCCTAGAGGGGCATTTTAGAAACAGGAGAGACAAGGGGTTTCTGTATCGTTATCCTCAGGTATGTATTTTTCTCTAAAATTTTTGCTTGACTTGTTATTTAAAGTTAGCTCCTCCTTGCCTATCTGAGTCTCTGTAAACTCCTCCCTGCAGAAGCAGTCACTGCCCTTGCTTCTCTGTGTGCCGACACCACTGACATATGCACTGATGTTTCCATATGCATGATTTCAGCTAAGGGGGAAGACTTTGCTCTCTCTGGAAAGTGTTAGATAGATTTGTAATCTCTGATGGCTGTTAAATTTCAGCTGTTGGTGCTCAAGAGTATCTCCAAGGTAGGAAATCACAGCTGTATTCTGTCACTTTGTATTACAGATTGATATTTTTTGAGTGCTGCCCGCTTGTGGTGTTGGTGGCATGGGGGAGGGATAAGGCTTCACCCATCACACTAAATTACTCCTTCCCCAATCTTTGGTTCATCAGCAGATATAGTAAGCTTGCAGATACTATTACTCAATAATTTACTTAGATGGAAAAAAAATTCCACAATATAAACACAGATTGCAGTGGGACTCTCCTCTAAACATCCCATGCTCTGTCTAGCAACCGATAGCTTCTTTAGCAGATAATCTCTGTTCTCCAGCTTGTTCCTTACTCATGGCCCATTTCCTAACTTTGTTGTTCAACATAAGCAGCTGCAAAAGAGCTGATAAATGAGAATTAAAGAGGGTTTATTTCTACTTTGTATTTTTTAAAAATGAAATTATTCCATAATAAGGTATTGCTTGTTTGGAGCCACCTTTATAAGAATTTCTGTTCTGACATCTACTTAAAATGCTAGGGTAATTTATC